>PVKU01006598.1:48899-101218 GCA_004027475.1 Anoura caudifer
TCTCTCTTTTTTTCTTGATGAGCCTGCTTAAAGGCTTGTCAATTTTGTTTATCTTTTCAAAAATCAGCTCCTGGATTCATTGATCCTTAGAATTGTGCTTTTAGTCTCCATGTCATTTAATTCCCCTCTGATCTTGGTTATTTCCTTCCTTCTACTTGCTCTGGGCTGTCTTTGTTGTTGTTCCTCGAGTTCTTGTAGGTTTAAAGTTAAATTGTGTTTGAGATGTTTCTATGTTTTTTAGGTAGACCTGTATCACTATGAACTTCCCTCTCAGGACTGCCTTTGTTATGTCCCGTAAGTTTTGGGTTGTTGTGAGTTCATTTTCATTTGTTTCCAGAAACATTTTGATTTCTTCCCTAATTTCATTCTTGACCCACTCATTGTTTAATAGCATGCTATTCAATCTCCATGATTTTGAGTGTTTTGGGTTTTTCCCCCTGGGGTTGGTTTCTAGTTTCAGTTCCTTGTGGTTGGAGAAAATGCTTGGTATAATATCAATTTTCTTGAATTTGTTTATGCTAGTTTTGTGTCCCATCATGTTGTCTATCTTTGAGAATGTTCCATGTTCATTTGAAAAGAATGTGTGTTTAGTTTCTTTGGGATGAAGGGCTCTACATATATCAGTTAAGTCTATTTCATCTAGAGTGTTGTTCAATGCCACAATATCTTTTTTGATATTTTGTTTAGAAGATCTGCCCATTTTTGACAGGGGGGTGTTAAAATCTCCTACTATACTTGTGTTGATGTCAATATCTTTCTTGAAGTCCTCTAAGATTTTCATTATGTATTTAGGTGCTGCTACATTGGGTGGATATACATTTACAATGTTTATGTCTTCCTGGTGGATTCTTCCCTTGAGTATTATGAAGTGAACTCCTGAGTCTCTCTTTATGGCTCTTCTTTTGAAGTCTATTTTGTCTTATGTGAGTATTGCTACCCAGGCTGTTTTTGTTTTTTGTCTGTTTGCTTGGAAAATTTGTTTCCAGTCCTTCACTTTGAGTCTGTGTAGGTCTTTTGTCCTGAGGTGGGTCTCTTGTAAGCAGCATATCTGTGGGTCATGTTTTTTTATCCATTCAACTATTCTTTGCCTTTTGATTGGAGCATTTAACCCATTTATGTTTAAGGTTATTATTGATAGATACTTATTCATTGCCATTTTTGTACCTGTGTTCTTCTCCCTCTCTCTCTCTCCTTTCCTTAAATTAGTTGCTTTAGCATCTCTTGCAGAGCTGATTTGGTAGAGGTGTATTCTTTTAGACTTCTTTTGTCTGGGTGGCTCCTTATTTGGCCTTCTATCTTGATTGAAAGCCTTGCTGGGTAAAGTAATCTTGGTTTCAGGCCTTTGGTTGTCATTACTTGGAATATTTCTTGCCATTCTCTTCTGGCTTGAAGCATTTCCATTGAGAAGTCAGCTTCTCAATGTTAACCTTATTGGGGCTCCCTTGTATGTTACTTCCTTGTTCTCCCTTGCTGCCTTTAAGATTCTCTCTTTCTTTTGGAATTTTGCAATTTTCATTATGATGTGTCTTGAAGTGGGCCTCTTTGGGTTCCTCTTGATTGAAACTCTCTGTGTCTCCTGGATTTGTGTGACTTTTTCTCTCATCAAATTAGGGAAGTTTTCCATCATTACTTTTTCAAATAGGTTTTCTATCCCTTGCTCTTCTTCTCCTTCTGGTATCCCTATTATATGGATATTATTATGTTTCATATTGTCTTGCATTTCTCTTAATCCTTCTTCATTCTTTCTGTGCCTCTTTTCCTTTTCTTGCTCTTTCTGGGTGTTTTTTTCTACTTGGTCCTCCAACTCACTGATCCAATCTTCTGCTTAATCAAATCTGCTTTTCATTCCTTCCACTGTGTTCTTCAGTTCAGAAATTGTGTTCTTCATTTCCTCCTGGCCCTTGTTGATAGTTTCCATTTCCTTTTTCATGTTCATATAGTTTGCAGTGAGATCCTCATAGTTTCCCTGTAGTTTCTGGTAGCTCATTGAGAGCTCTTGGAGCTTCCTGACAGCCATTGCTTTGGACTCAAAATCCAATAGTTGAGTTGCCTCCATTTCATTTAGCATTCTTTCTGGGGCTTCCTCCTTTTCTTTCATTTGGGGATTTTTTCTTTGTCTTCCCATTGTTTGTGAGGCTCTTCTTGTTAGCCTCAGCTTCTTAAATTGATTTGTTCTGGCTCCCTAGGTTTATGGTGTGTACTTCTGTGTTTGAATGCCTGTGAAATTCGGTGGTGCTGTCTCCTTCAAGTATCCTGGTGTTCACGGCTTCCAGTGTCTGAGCTGTTGAAATGCCCCCTCTTTGGGACTAGCTCTGGTCTTTCCACAGTTCCAGGTTTCTTTTTTGTTTTGTTTTGTTTTGTTTTGTTTTTGTCTCACGTCTGGTTTTTCAATGTCCACTGTAATTTTCGATCTCCTGTTTTCAAATATTCTGTGTTTCTGATGTCTGTTTGCTGTGCTCTGCTGTGCGTCAGCCAGGTTTTTTTCCTGTGTGTAGTGGGAAGAGTATTGTGCTTGTTCTTATGGTACCGCCATCTTCCATCTTTCCTGGACAAGATTTTTATAAATTGCCTCTTACAACATTTATGTGCTTATTGGCTAATACTGTACTTTTTTTTTTTATAAAGATAATATCAAAACCATAGTGGTTGAGTGCCAGGTAGCTCATACTTTTCTGTTTCATCAATTATTCAGTGAAATCTACACACCTTAATGTTCATAGCAGCACTGCTTACAATAACCAGGTGCTGGAAACAACCATCAGTAAATTAATGGATGAAAAACGGTGGTACATTTACACAGTGGAATACTATGCAGCAGAATGAAAGAAGGAGCTCCTACCCTTCTCAATAGCATGGATGGAACTGGAGAACAATATGCTAAGTGAAACAAGCCAGGAAGTGAAAGACAAATACCATATGATCTCACTTATAAGTGGGACTTAATAAAAAATACCAAACAAATAAGCAAAAACTAGAGACATTGAAATAAAGAACAAAGTGGTAGTAACCACAGGGGTGGGGTAGGGTGGGGGATAACAGGGGAAAGAAGGGGAAGGGACATCACCCAACATATATATAGGACCCATGGACAAAGCCAAAGTGGGGAAGGATGGAGGGTGGGAGGTGGGGGTGGGTGGGGTAGAGGAAAGCCGTGGGGAGAAAATGGAGGAAACTGTACTTGAACAACAATAAAAAATAAAAGAAATCTCAGTCATGGTAACATACAACAAATGAATGAAGTGTTCTTGTAACAGATGAACTACAATGTGACAGATCCTCTAGATCAGAGAGGATGTTACAAGAAGTTACTTTTGATATTTAGGGGTGATTTTTCATATTGAAAATTGGGCAAAGTGGGAGCATAATGGCTGGTCAAAATAGAGCTTTCTATCTATGACTTACGACTATTGTCACTTAAATGATCTATATATTACACCAACCTGTTATAGGCAGAGGGGATCTAATGCAAAGATGATGTCATGGAAATAATTTACAGCCTGTTGTATGGATGATGAATTGTCTTGTGTGCAAACTCTTTCCAAATTGCAGATTGAACCAGAGACTTTCAGAGCCAAGGTTTCCATTCACTAATCCACTAATAGAGGCCAACATTTTCCAGTTGGTTGGGTTAATTCCATATTCCCATTAGAAGAATGCTGGAGAGGATGAAATTTTGGTCTGTATAATCAAATTTGGAATATTCTTTAGCATTGTGATGATATTTGTTAATCTTACTATCCCTTTTCCCCCATCCTTGGATATTCAAAGAAAAAAAAGTAGTCAATATGCATTTAGCACAATATTAAGGTCAAAATCCTTCCAGGGTTCTATCTTTTTTTTTTAATTTTATTTTAATTGTTCTTGTACAGTTTTCTGTCTTTTACTTCCATCCCAGCCCACTGCCCCAGCTCTCCCCACCTCATTCCCATTTGCATCCCCCCTCATTTTTGTCCATGTGTCCTTTATACTTGTTGCTCTAAACTCTTCCCCTTTTCCCCTGAAATCCCTCCTCTCTCCCCTCTGGTGACTGTCAGTCCATTCTCAATTTCAGTGTCTTTGGTTATATTATGCTTGTTTGTTTGTTTTGTTGATTAGGTTCCTGTTAAAGGTGAGATCATATGGTATAAGACAAATACCAGGGTTCTATCTTAAAAAAAAAATAACACCAGAAAACAAAATGAGAACTACCCAGCTCTCCTTGTTTTTGTCAAATCCAGAATCTAATTCTGGTGGAAATGTGCAGGAATGGTTTTAAAGTGATCAGAATTCTCCTTCTTTAATTTTAAAGATCAGGGGTCTAGGCTATCCCCCTAACCATTTTAACCTCCTTTAGTACTCCAAAATTCTATTGTCCAAAAAATTTTCAAAAAATTCTTCAACTAGATATTGTGGAGACTGAACAAATAACTTTCTGTACTGAGAGGACTTAGAAGCAGCTCCTTATGGTATACCTTTTGGACTCCACTTATGCAGTCTAAAGGCTATGGACATCTGCCAGTTAGCTGTGATTTTGACCAGTGTAGATAGCTGGACAAGAGAATTCATCTAATTTCAGATTTTTCTTTGCAGTTACTGAACAAAAGAGGATTGGGGATGATTCATAAAGCATATAACCTAGGGTTCAAGTTCATCCTAGGGACAGAAGTTATAAAAGAATTACATAGAAAATGAATACAGGCTGCATGATCATTTTGGCTTAGAGCAGATAATTATACAGTTGGGTAATACCCCCAGAGATATAAGTGTAATTGTATGTCATCGTCAGACAGATCAACATTAAATATAACTTCAGGAGCTAGGTTGGAAGTAGAGCTAGGTTGCAAGTAATTCTCATAAGTGAGTAACATGAAGACTCCTATAAAAGGCCCATTCTGGGCTCTGTGCTCTCTCATCTATTGATCATTTTCACACAACTAGGTTTTATTTGAGAAACCATCAAAAATGTGACCAACTATGTTTAAATATATTTATAAACTCCCTTTTATCAAAGTATACATTTAGCTTTTATATACTACATCTCACTTTACCTTTATATATAAAAAGTAGTATAATAGTCCCCCAATATCTGCATATATGTTCCAAGATCTCCAGTGGGTACCTGAAATTGCATATAGGAGCAAATCCTTTATATGTTACATTTTTTCCAACATGTACATATCTAAGATAAAGTTTAATTTATAAATTAGGTATATAAGAGATTAACAACAACAAATAAAAAATATAACAATTATAACAATATACTCTAATAAAAGTTATGTGAATGCAGTCTCTCTCTCTCTCAAAATACCATACCTTATTGTACTGTACTAATCCTTCTTATTGTGATGATGTTAAATGGCACAATGCATACGTGATGAGATGCAGTGAGGTAGTCAGAATCACATTCAATTTAAGACATAAATTATTTATTTCTATAATTTTTCATTTAATATTTTTGGACTTTGGTTGACCATAGCTAACTGAAAACCCACAAAGTGAAACCACAGTTAAGGGAAGATTACTGTAGAAGTTTTTCCAAAATAAGATTATATAATTCTAATAGTTAATATCAATCTAAGTATCTTTTATGAAAATGTTTTTTAAGAGTAAAATTTCCCTTCAGAGTCAACTCTGTCTTTCTGCAGTGAAATAATTTCTGTGATTTATAGAGCTATTATCTCCTTTGTGTTACATACAATGATCTTCTGAGTATATGTGCAAGTTCTATAGCCTTAGTTCACTTTGTGTTTCAACAATCAAGTAAAAGAGAAAGGTAAATGTACAAAGGATAGAGTTTTCTCTTTATAGGTGGAACATGTAGAAATTAAAGTCCTACAAAGAGACTTCTCATCAAGTCAAGGCATGGTTAGGAGGTCGGAGGGATTGAGTAATAATGTATTTAAATAGAGTCACTCTATAGCCATTCTTTCACTGTCATGTATGCCATATGTTCCTGAAGGATCTTTTATAAGTTGGAAGATTTCTTTGTTAACATGTCCCCTCCTTTATGCAGGAAGAAGAGTAACCAAAATGTGCTCACACTTGAAAAACTTTACTATTTCTAAAACTATATTGTGTCTAATATAGTTTATCTCATATATGGTGCTGGACCCAACTCCAACACCATTTATATCATAAACAATATTAATTAAATTACAAAATTATTTGGTGTATCAAAGAGTTGAACAATAGCCTGTGATTTATGGGACGTAACTACACTGGTCCCAATTGTGCCTTTAAATGGCTATTTGAATATAAATATATTGCTTAACCTTTTTAAGGATCTGTTTTCTCACCTTTAAAATCAGGAGTGGGAATATTGGTCCACATTAATGATTTTCTAAGTCATTTGTTTACATGTGTGTTTTTATGCAGTTTTTCAGCATAATTTTTAAAATAAAGTACTATGTAGCACTCCCATTTATAAAACAGGTAAAATAGAGCAATTCTGCTTGAAGCTACCATCATTTCATCAAACCTGCCCTAAATGTGTATGAACCCTCAGACTCATTAGAGCATAGTTGAAAAATCACCAGTTAGGATCTAAGGCTCCTCATCACTCTGATCTTCCATGATTCCTACACTTGGAAATGTTGAAGCAACAGGTTTAAATGACTGAATTAGTGTGAATTTTATCTTTATTCACCAGGATGGGTGAAACCATTGACTTATTTAGCAGTGCCTAACACAGGGAAGATTAATCCAAAGTATTTATTGTGGTAGATTCTCACTGTCAGGTGGTGAATTAATTGTCACAGCCCTATTTAAAAAATGATTAGAGTTCTCCATTTAACCTTCTATACAATGTGCCAAAAATAAATGTTTCCCATTAATAAGGGGTATCAAGCCCTGGCTGGTGTGGCTCAGTGGATTGAGCACCTGCTTGTGAAGCAAAAGTTCACTGGTTTGATTCCCAATAAGGGCACATGCCTGTGTTGTGGTCCAGATCCCCAGTGGGAGGCATGTTGGAGGCAACCACACATTGATGTTTCTCTTCCTCTCTTTCTCTCTTTCTTCCCCTCTCTCTAAAGATAAATACATAAAATCTTTCTAAAAGAAGAATGAGTATCAAGAAATAAAGCATATAATGGAGGAAGTCAGTTGAAACAGTTACTAAATTTCTGGTGTGTGTGTATATGTATAACAAGTGGTGGTGGAGATATTTGAAGTTTTTACTGAAGTAAGTTTGCAGTGACCACATTACTTGTCAGTGGCAGCACTAAGCATAAGTTATGCTGGTCTACCCAAATAAGTGGCAATAAAAACTGTGTAGTGCTGCACACAATAATCACATAGTTTATTTAAATTGTTTATTTTCTTTGGGTTTTATCTTTTTTAATTGATATTTTCCTTCTTGCTTATGTTACTCAGCATAGAATTATGCCCTCTTTGGCATGTGTGGTGTCAAGAGCATTTGAAATGAAAAGAGTAGAATCCATTTATGGTCCAGTTAGAAATTTATGCATTGGTGTGGAAAGTCTATACTTTGTCTGCTGGTGGTTGTGGTCAAATATTTATCAAAAAGGATAAATTGTTAACTACAACTTATAAGAACAAATGGGAAAGGCATTTGAAACACTGAAATGGGGATAGAGTTATTAAGTATTGTTGACTGGTTTCACTAGGTCTACTGAATCAATGTGCTTGCAATAAGTAGATTGGCGAATATGTAATCCAACCTTCTGGCATAGAAAACAACTTTTGCTTTGCTTCTTGATTGAGTTAATATTGGAATATAAGCTTCACTGGAGTCTATCTTGTATGTGACTTACCACTGTATCTAGTGCCTAGCAGACTACCTGGCACATACTAAGTTTATATTTTCTGAATTGAATGAATGGATGCAATCCTTATTTTTAACAAGAGACTTCATATTTTCACCCTACGTCACTGAGTAGGGAAAAGGATTAATGTGACTCATGCTTGAATCCTCACTAAACATGCTCTGAACCTTTTAACCTCCTGAAAAAGTTAGAAGTCAGCAGCACAATATACATGCAGAATGGAAGTCTTGATTCTGGATCACAGTGAAATGTAGGAAATGGAAAGTTATGATACCTGTCAACTATACCTGTCCACATGCGTAGACTAAGTGCTTGAAGATAAATCCACTTTTCCATGATGGAAACTTTAGCTGAGTATCCTGATACTATGATAAAAGGCAGTGAGTAGCACAGCAGAAACACCATCAATATTAAAGGAGATCCTAAATAGGAAAACAAACAAAAAAATAACAGCAACAAGAACATAAGAGATGAAGATTAGTTTCTGTCCTAGAGTAATTATTATTTATTTTCAATTAAGTGTTTATGAGTGCTACTGTATATAAATCAATATTTCTCCTCAGTAGAGGTCCTGTTACAAATTCTGTGGATATTTGATTTTACCAGATTGAATTTTATATCTCTAGCTTTACCTGAAATTCTGTTCTCAAAACATCACCTTCTCTGATGTTAGAGTTTTGTGATATTCTTCTAACTTCTCTATGTCTTTTGAAATTCCATTTATCTATCCAGTGAGCCCACAAAAAATTCAATGGTGTATATTATTAGGAACTGAGACTATAGTAATCCAAAAAATAAACATAGTCTCAATTACTCTAGAACTTTCAGTTTCCCATACCTAGGCATAAAATAATATCATGACTTTTTTTTACATAAAATTACTTTTTTTTTTTGTCATCTCTCAACCATGCCTTTATATGCACTCAGGATCAAATCTTGTCCATTTTCTCAGTATGTGTTTGCTTTGTTAACATAATCTAAGTCTATAAAATGTGAGGTAGGATAATTAATTTTATGTGTCAACTAGACTAGACCACGGGGTGGCTTGATATTCTTTCTATCAACCATTACTCTGGATATTTCCAAAAGGGTATTTTGGGCGAGAACAACATTTAAATTGCTAAACGGAGTGAAGTAGATTTCCTCATCCAATCAGTTTAAGGCCTGAATAGGACAAAAAGACTGACCTTCCTGAAAAAGAGAGAAATCTTCCTGACTGATGCTTTCTAACTGGAAAATTAGCTTTTCCTGCCTTTGGAATGTAACTAAAACATCAGTTCTTCCTGGATTTTGAGCCCATGTGGCTTCAAATTAGAGCTACACCATCAGCTCTCCTGGTTCTCAGGCCTTGAGACTGCGTCTAGAGCTAAAGAAAATTTGTTCTTGGATTTCCAGGGCTCACCCATAGATCTTGGGACTTGCCAGCCTCCACAATCATAAGAGACAATTCCTTATAATAAATTTCTTTCTATTGTCAACATAAGAAATATCCAAAAATGTAGATAATATTTCATTGTTGTTCAGTTACAGTTGTCCCACCTTTTCCCCCATGACTCTCCTCTGTCCTGCCAACACCCCTCCCACAATCAATCCCCACCCTATTGCCCATGTCCATGAGTCAGTTTATCTATTTGTTGATTATACCCTTCCCCTTCTTTCCTCATTATCCCCCTCCCCCCACCCCTCTGGTCACTGCCACTTTGTTCTTTATTTCCATGCCTCTAGCTCTTTTTTGCTCGTTTGTTTGTTTTGTTGATTATGTTCCACTTATAGGTGAGATCATATGGTATTTGTCTATCATAGTCTGGCTGATCTCACTTAGCATAATACTCTACAGTTCTATCCATGCTGTCACAAATGATAGGAGTTCCTTTTTTCTTTTGGGTGTGTAGTATTCCATTGTGTGAATTTACCATACTTTTCTGATCTACTCATTTACTGATATGGACACTTAGGCTGTTTCCGGCAATTGGTTATTGTAAATTGTGCTGCTGTGAACATTGGGGTGCATAGGTTCTTTTGAATTGGTATTTCAGAATTCTTAAGGTATAATCCCAGCAGTGGAATTGTCAGATCAAAAGACAGCTCCATTTTTAGTTTTCTGAGGAAACTCCATAGTGTTTTCCACAGTGGCTGCACCAGTTTGCATTCCCACCAGCCTTGTACTAGGGTTCCCTTTTCTCCACAACCTTACCAGCATTTGTTGTTTGTTGATTCATTAATGATGGTCATTCTGACTGGTGTGAGGTGGTATCTCATTATGGTCTTAATCTGCATACTTCTGATAGCTAGTGATGTTGAGCATTTTTTAAATATGTCTATGGGTCCTCTGTATGTTTATTTTTAGAGAAGTGTCTGTTCAGATAAGATTTTATTTGAGCCAAAGTGGTAACATGCTGGGAAGCATGATCTCAAATACTCCAGGGAGTGACAATCTTGCAGTTTCTTTCATATGTTTGAAATTAAGGAGGGATAGTAAGAAAGATTCCATGAACTTGACAGAAATCAAGGCAGGAAAGTCTCTAAGACTGAATTATAAATAGTTAACAAGATTATGTTCTCTTTTTGATTTTTAAATATTTTTTAAAAAATATTTATTTTTAGAGTGACAGGAAGGGAGAAGGAGAGGGAGAGAAACATGGATGTGTGAGAGATACGTCAAGATTATTTGTTCTCTTGAGGATGGTTATACTTCTGAGGAGTTTGGAAGACAGGCATTTTAAAGGTGTATTAACCTAAATGCACACAAAAAAAGTAGACCTGACTTGTTTAAATAAAAAATAATGTTTTATAAGGAAGTTATGAACCTGAGACATGACTAACTACCATGATCTGCCCAGTAAGGAATTTAAGATCAGATCACACTGTGATGTTGCTTTAGGTTAGATACGTTAAATATTACAAAGTCCCTTTTTTGCAATATGTATACACATACACACACACATTCTATTGGTTCTGTTTCTTTGGAAAATCCTAATACAGGGGCTAATGAGAAGTTATACCATAAGTTTTCCATAATTATATAGGGGTGAGCAAAAGTAGGTTTATAGTTATGAGTATGTGAAACAGAGTTTATTCTTGCATTTTATTTATTATTTATTGTACTATTTATTTGTAGTACAACTGCAAACCAACTTTTGCCCACCCCTTTACTTCTTCAAGTCCAGTTTCCCAAAAGTAGCCTTGCTTAAATCTTATGAAAAAGGTGAGAATATAAATAAAGTCAATAGTCCACCTTTTATGACCTAACCTCATTATCAGGTTTTATTTACTTTGCTGCTTTACCAAATTAACATAATGATTTTACTTAACTAGTCAGATTGCTTATGTGAGATAACTTTGCCACTCATCACATACCATAATTTGAACATCCAAAGTAATCATTTTCAGATATTCAAAAATTGAAACAATTCAGTTGTGCAAGATTCTTTTTTGGCCTTAATACTGTTCTCATAGACTTTCATAGTGAATGGGGTTATCCCTAGTGACTGCCAATACCACTAAACATTTTTGGCTAGAAACTGAACATACCTCTAAATGGTGGCAAAAAATTGTATTATACATGTATATTTGTGTTTAAAGCAATCTTCAGTTAAGACCATGGAATATAAGCCTTAGTAAACTTTTACTTTTGTAGGTATTTTTGTTTGTTTTTTTGTCTGCATAGACACCAACTCACTTTTCATACTGCAGTTTTGCCAGGAAACAACAAGATCATCATGCAGTAAAATCTGTAGAGTATTGTTTCTACAAAGAGTGCATGTTAGAACATATTTAACAGAATTGCTTATAACATGACTGATATCAAATGTTAATATTTAAAATATGCTGAGATTCTAATATCTCCTTCCTGTATCATCTGTCCCCACCTTTCTACTACGAAAGGAAGTAACTTTTCCTGAGCCATGATGAATATTTTGTAATGGCTACAATATCAAACATTAAGCAAATGTGTTTCTCAGATGATAATGTTCTGTACATCAAAGTATATATTTCCAAATTGTGCTCTTTGAAATTTTGACTGGAGATATCACCTTTAATGTATGCTTCACTAGCTGCTGATGAATGGGAAAAAAATCATTATTAATTGACATGCTTTAATGACCTGAAAGCTTTCAGAGTTGGATGAATCCAAGGGAACTGTTAAGAGATAGATATTTGATTCTAATTATGCCTGATACATGCCAAAAGTAGGCCCATTGTGACAATCATATCACTGTCAAATTGCTAGATCTCAGGTTTTCTAATAATTTGACACTATTATCAAATACCGCCTTACTGAGTTCATGATAAGAAAAGTGAGATAAAAGATGAGGGCAAAGAAAAGTAGAGCTTCATGATCTCTACTTGCTACAGAGATTGCTATATTAAGAGAAGAAAGAAGTGACAAAAAAACTAAACCTACGCTTAGTAAATGATGCTAACTGACTTTACCCTTAGCATTTTCCTGTATGGCTTTCATGTCATAAACTTGAAAACAGAAGCAGCAGAGATCTGAAAATCAATTTGGATGGCTATTACTGGGCTCCCTTTGAATAATTTGGTCTGTCTAGTATTTCCTGTGTAGTTTAAACTTCTATGAGAATTACTGTTGGAAGTCGGTAATATCTGATTTTCCAAAAGTGAAAACCATGGTGATATTCGTCTGAATGTATTTTTTTTATCTACAGTGATAGGCTTTTACCTTTGTTAATTTATTTTAATATGTAAAATGTATTAACTTTCTCTGATTTGTTGGGATGTGGAGAGAATTGAATATGGGTTGAAAGAAAATTAAAAACTAGATGTTAATTTTACATTTTTTAGGAAAACCATTTTATTATTTCCAAAATATACGATATATTGACAGGAATAATTCTGACTAATACTGGTACAATTCTGTCTCTGAAAGAAGTGTATAGATTTGTTTTAGGTTAATAATCTGAATCAGCTGAAACTGTGAAGCCATGTTACAACTTGAAGATAAAGGTGTATTATTTCCAGATATGTTTCTCATGATTATCAAGTATGAGAGCTCAAAGAGACCCTTAACACTAATCCAACCTTTAAGCAATAGATAAATTATCTTGGATCTGTAATTAGTCATAAAAAATTTCTGAAGTCTTTCATTATTAATATCAATTGAATAATGCATAATCATTGGCCTTCAAAAGATAACTGTTAATATTTTAAGACTTAGAACCTCATTAATAAACAAAGTAGTTACTCTAGCATTGATTAATTCAATAAATGCATATTGAACCACAAGAAAGACAGTATCCTTAAGTGTATATATAAATATAAATGATATGGTTTCTGTTCACTGAGAGGGTTACATTGTAGCATGGGGAATAAAGCTAGTATGGAAAATAAAAAAGTAAAACAGGATGAGGTGAATGTTATAAACATATGGCTATAATTATATATGTTTATGAGAGTAAAATGAGAACTATTAATAGATATATTACTAAAACAGATACAAACCATCACCGATCTAGGGAAATGAATATTTACTCACCCCAACAATGAATAATGAATGATACATGCTAAATGCTCTCACAGTTTGTAGATAGTTAACAGTTATATATATATATATATATACACACACATACACACATTTGTATATAATTTTATATAAATATATGTTTATATATGTGTGTATATATACTAATACACACATACATAAATATAGGCCCACTGTGACAATTATATCACTCTCAAATTGCCAGACCTCAGGTTTTCTAATAATTTGACACTATTATCAAATACCGCCTCATTGAATTCATGACAAGTGAGATAAAAGATGAGGGCAGAGAAAGAGCTTCATGATCTCTACTTCCTACAGAGATTGCTATGTTAAGAGAAGAAAGAAGTGACAAGAAACTAAACCTGAGCTTAGTAAATGATGTTAATTGACTTTACCCTTAGCGCATATATATATACACACACATATCTTTATATATATTTATGTGTGCATAAATATATATACATATATACTTTATATATAAATACATATACACACATATGTTTTTATTGTTGTTCATGTACCATTATCACCATTTTCCCACTACCACTTTCTCCCGTCCCATTCACCTCCACCTCCCACCCTCAATCCTACCAGCTTTGGCTTTGTCCATGGGACCCTTATACATGTTCTTTGACAACCTTTTCCCTTCTTTCCCCCATTATCCCCCTTCCTTCTCCCCCCACACCGGTTACTGTCAGTTTGCTCTAATTTCAATGTTTCTGGTTATATCTTGCTTGCTTATTTCTTTTGCTGATTAGATTCCACTTATAGGTAAGATCATATGGTATTTCCCTTTCATCACCTGGCTTATTTCATGTAGCATAATGCTCTACAGTTCCATCCATGCTGTCGCAAAGGGTAGGAGCCCCTTAATTTTCCTGCTATGTAGTATTCCATTGTGTAAATGTACCACAGTTTTATGACACATTCATTTACTGATGGGCACCTAGGTTACTTCCAGCAATTGGCTACTGTAAATTGTGCTTTTCTGAACATTGAGGTGCATAGGTTCTTTTGAATTGGTGTTTTAAGATTTTTACTGTATAATCCCAGCAGTGGAATTGCAGGGTCAAAGGCAGTTCTGTTTTTAGTTTTTTTAAGAAAATTCCATACTTTTTCCATAGTGGCTGCACCAGTCTGCATTCCCACCAACAGCGTACTAGGGTTTCCTTTTCTCCACAACCTCACCAGCACTTATCGTAAGTTGATATGTTTAAGATGGCCATTCTGACCGGTGTGAAGTGGTACCTCATTGTGGTTTTACTTTGCATGTTAAGGATGGCTAGTGATGCTGAGCATCCTTTCCTATGTCTCTGAACCCTCTGTATGTCCTCCTTGGAGAGGTGTCTGTTCAGGTCCTCTGTCCATTTTTTAACTGGATTGTTTGTCTTCATAGAGTAGAGTCTTGTGTGTTCTTTATATATTTTGGAGATCAAACCCTTGTCTGAGATGTCACTGGTAAATATATTTTCCCATAGAGTTGGCTCCTTTTTCATTTTGCTGGTGTTTTCTGTAGTTGTGCAGAAGATTTTTATTTTGATGAAGTCCCATTTGTTTATTCTTTTCTTTATGTCCCTTGCTTTTGGGGGCATATTGGTGAACATGTCTGACATTTTCCTTCCTATGTTCTCCTCTAGGACTTTTATGGTATCATGACTTATATTTAAGTATTTTATCCATCTTGAGTTTATTTTTGTGTATGCTGTGAGTTGGTGGTCGAGTTTCATTATTTTTCATGTAGCTGCCCAGATCTCCCAACACCATTTATTGAAGAGGCTATCTTAACTCCATTTTGTGTTTCTGCACCTTTTGTCAAATACCAATTGACCATAGAGACTTGGATTTATTTGGGGGCTCTCTATTCTATTTCATTGAGCAATGGGTCTGTTATTATGCCAGTACCAGCCTGTTTTGAGTACCATGGCCTTGTGATATAGTTTGATGTCAGGTATGGAGATCCCTCCTAGTTTGTTCTTCTTTCTTGATTACTGAGGCTATTTGGGGTCATTTATGGTTCCATATAAATTTTTGAAATGTTTATTCTATATCTGTGAAATATGTCATTGATATTTTAATAGAGATTGCACTGAATGTATAAATTACTTTGGGTAGTATGGACATTTTGATAATGTTAATTCCTCCAGTGCATGAACACAGTATATGCTTCCATTTATTTGCTTCTTTCTCAATTTCTTTCTGCAGAGTTTTGTAGTTTTCTGAATATAGCTCTTTTGCTTCCTTGGTTAGGTTTATTCCTAGGTACTTTATTTTTCTTGTTTCTATAGCAAATGGGTTTTTTTATTGTTATATGTTTCTGACATTTCCTTGTTGGTGTACAAAAATGCCTTCAATTTCTGAATATTGACTTTGTATCTCACTGTTTTGCCAAATTTACTTATTAGGTCAGTTGTTGTTTGATGGAGTCTCTAGGGTTTTCTGTGTACACTCTCATATCATCTTCAAACACTGAGAGTTTTACTTCCTCCTTTCCAATGTGGATACCTTTTATTTATTTTTGTTATCTGATTGCTGTCTCTAGGACTTCCAATAATATGTTGAATACAAATGGTGAAATCAGGCATCCTTGTCTTGTTCTTGATCTTAGTGGGAAAACTTTTATTTTTTGCCCATTGAGTATGATGTTGACTGTATGTTTTCATATATAGCCTTTATTATGTTGAGATATGCTGCCTCTACTCCCACTTTGCTGAGTGTTTTTATCATAAATGGGTACTGTACTTTATTAAATGCTTTTTCCACATCTATTGATGTGATCATGTGACTTTTGTCTTTGCTTTTGTTTATGTGATGTATTACACTTATTGACTTGTGAATATTGTACCAACCTTGCATCCCTGGGATGAATCCCACTTTGTCATGGTGTATGATCTTTTTAATGTATTGCTGGATGTGGTTTGACAATATTTTGTGGAGGACTTTATTGTGTATATTCATCAATGATATTGAACTGTAGTTTTCTTTCATGGTTGTGTCTTTGTCTGGGTTTTGGATTAGGATGATGCTGGCTTCATAAAAAGATTTTGGGAGCTTTCCTTCTTTTTGTATTTTTTTAGAATATTCTGAGAATGATAGGGGTGAGCTCTTCCTTAAATGTTTTGTAAAATTCTCCTGTGAAACCGTCCAGGCAAGGGATTCTGTGTGACAGGAATTTTTTGAATACCACTTTGATTTCACCAGGTATCAGTGTGTTTAGGCTTTCTGCTTCTTCTTGATTAAGTTTTAGATGATTATATTCTTGTAGATATTTGTCCATTTCACCCAGGTAATCCAATAACTTGGTGTATTAATTTCTTACAATCCTTTCTATTTCTGTGGTATCAATTGTAATTTCTCCTCTTTCATTTCTGATTTTATTATTTGGGCCCCCCCCTCTCTCTCTTATTTTTTTTTTCTTGACAAATCTGGTTAAAGTCTTGTTGATTTTGTTTACCTTTTCAAAGAACCAGCTCCTGGATGTGTTGATCCTTTCAATTGTTCTTTTAGTCTCTATGTCATTTAATTCTGCTTTGAACTTGAATATTTACTTCCTTCTACTTGCTCTGAGCTTTATTTTCTGTTCCTCAAGTTCTTGTAGATGTAGGGGTAGGTTGCTTATTTGAAATGTTTCTATCTTTTTTAGGTAGGCCTGTATTGCTGTGAACTTCTGTCTCAAGACTGCCTTCACTGAGTCCCATAGGTTTTGGACTGTTGTGTGTTCATTTTCTTTTGTTTCCAGAAACTTTTCTGATTTCTTCCTTGATCTCATTCTTAACCCATTCATTGTTCAATGACATGCTATTCAGTCTTCATAAATTTGAATGTTTTTGACTTTTTTCTTTAGCTTAGTTTCTAATTTCAAGCCCTTGTGGTCCAAGAAAATGCTTTATATGATTTCAGTATTCTTGAATTTGTTGAGGCTTGTTTTGTGTCCTTTCATGTGGTCTATCTTTGAAAATGTTTCATGTGCATTTGAAAAGAATGTATATTTTGCTTCTTTGGGATGAAACGTTTTGTGTATGTATCAGTTAATTCCATTTGGTCTAATGTGTCATTCAGTGCCAGAATATCTTTGCTGATATTTTGTTTGGAAGATCTATCTATTGTTGACAGTAGGATGTTAAAATCCCCTACTATATATTTTTGCTGTGTATATCTTTCTTGAAGTCCTCCAAGATGTTCCTTATATATTTGTTTTCTCCTATGTTGGGTGCATATATATTTAAAATATTTATGACTCCCTGATGGGTTTTTTTTTTTTTTTTGAGTATTATGAAGTGTCCTTCTGTGTCTCTTTTTATGGCCCATGTTTTGAAGTCTATTTTGTCTGATATTAGTATTGCTACTGTAGCTTTTTTTTTCCTGCCCATTTGCTTGGAATATTTTTTCTAACTCTTCACTTTCAGTCTCTATAGGTCTTTTGGTATGAGTTGGGTCTCTTGTAGGCAGCATATGTGTGGGTCCTGTTTTTTAATCCATTCAGGTACCCGATACCTTTTGACTGAAGCATTTAATCCATTTATATTTAAGGTTGTTATTGAAAGGTACTTATTCATTGTCATTTTACTCCCTTTGTACCTGTGTTACTCTCTCTCACTATTTTTCTTCTCCTTCAAAAGTAGACCCTTTAGCATATCTTGCAGTGCTAGTTTGGTGTAGGTGTATTCTTTTAGACTTATTTTATCTGGGAAGCTTTTTATTTTGCCTTCCATTTTAATTGAGAGCCTAGCTGGATAGAGTAGTCTTGGTTACAAGCCTTTGGTTTCCATTACTTGGATTATTCTTGCCATTTTCTTCTGGCTTGTAGTGTTTCTGTTGTGAAGCCAGCTGCTAGCCTTGTTGGGGCTCCCTTGTATGTAACTTTCTGTTTCTTCCTTGCTGCCTTTTAGATTCTCTCTTTGTGTTGGAATTTTGCCATTTGAATTATGATATGTCTTGCAATGGGCCTCTTTGTGTTCCTCTTGTTTGAGACTCTATTTTTCCTGGATTTGTGTGACTTTTTGCTCATCAAATCAGGGAAGTTTTCCATTATTACTTTTTCAAATAGCTTTTCTATTCCTTGTTCCTTTTCTTCTTCTTCTGGTATCCTTATGATAAATGATATTATTACATTTCATGTTGTCCTGCAGTTCCCTTAACCCATCTTCAATCTTTTCAAGTTTTTTCCCCTTTTCTTGCTCTTTCTGCAGTTTTATTCTACTTTGTCCTCCAGCTCACTGATTGAGTCCTCTGCTTCATCAAGTCTGTTTTTTGATTCCTTCTACTGTGTTATTTAATTCAGAAATTGTATTCTTTATTTCCTCTTGGAGCTTATTGATAGTTACTATGTCCTTTTCCAGGCTGATATACGCCATTTTTGTTGGCGCTTTGTATGTAATTGGGTTTTGATTGTTGTTGGGTGTTTCTTTGATGGGTCTCTCCCTCTAGCTGGTTGAGTGAGAATCACTCTGCACACCTCATCTTGTATGCTGTTGTGCAGGTGCTGCCACTGTTTTTTTTTTTTTTCTCCTTTCTGGATCCTCCTGTGGTAATGTCAGATGTTGACCTCTTCTGACCTTAGGCAACCAGTTTGAGACTTCCTGGGATCTACTGTCTATGGATGCCTCCTTTATTTTTTAATCTAGACACTCTGCACTCAGGAGTCAGGCTTGAGCCACATAGGCTGAGTCAGAATCCCTCCTTGTTTTGGGGCCATTATTTCCCCTTAGGCTGCTGCCACTGGAAGGAGAGTGGTGGGCCTGAGCACAATGGATGCTGCAGTATGGGGTTTGACTCAGCACTGGGATCCTGGTGGCTACTCACTCAGTTCTCTCCCCAAAGCCTCTATCCCCAGTCTCTCCTCAGGTGTCTTCAGCCTACTCTGCCTCCATCTTTGCCAGAGTCCAGGTTAAGTGGCATACAGGTTGTGCTGAATCTGATTCTTCTGTCTGTCTGGGATTATAAAGCTTCTCTCTTGCTATTGGTCAGCTGTATGTTCCAAGTGATTTCTCCACAATTTAGTTTTAATTCCAGATTTGTCCTAGGAGGAGGTTAGTGTGACTTTCATTCACTCCTCTGCCATCTTACTCCCCCAATTAATAGTGAAGAGCTCTTTTTTCCTTTTTCTCTTTTTATTGTTTTTTAATTATATTTTATTGATTATGCTATTAGAGTTGTCCTATTTCTCCCCATCATTCCCCTCCACCCTTCACACCCCCTCCCACCCACATTCCCCCTTTAGTTCATGTTCATGTTTCATAAGTTCTTTAGCTTCTACTTTCCCCACACTATTCTTGCCCTCCCCTTGTCTATTTTCTACCCACCATCAATGCTGCTTATATTCTGTACCTTTTCCCCCTCTCTCCTCCTCCCACTCCCCTGTTGCAAACCCTCCATGTAATCGCCATTTCTGTGTTCCTGCTCCTGGTCTACTTGTTTGCTTAGATTGCATTTGTTTTAGGTGTGGTTGTTAATATCAGTGAGTTTGCTGTCTTTTTACTGTCCTATTTTTTATCTTCTTTTTCTTAGATAAGTCCCTTTAACATTTCATATAATAAGGGCTTGGTGATGATGAACTCCTGTAACTTGACCTTGTCTGAGAAGTACATTATCTGCCCTTCCATTCTAAATGAAAGCTTTACTGGATAGAGCAATCTTGGATGTAGGTCCTTGACTTTCATGACTTGGAATACTTCTTTCCAGCCCCTTCTTGCCTGTAAAGTCTCTTTTGAGAAATCAGCAGACAGTCTGATGGGAACTCCTTTGTAGGTGACTGTCCCCTTATCCCTTGCTGCTTCTAGAATTCTCTACTTCATTTTAACCTTGGCTAATGTAATTCTGATGTGCCTTAGTGTGTTCCTCCTTGGGTCCACCTTCTTTGGAACTCTCTAAGCTTCTTGGACTTCCTGGAGTCTATTTCCTTTGCCAGATTGAGGAATTTCTCCTTTATTATTTGTTCAAATAAGTTTTCCACTTGTTGCTCTTCCTCTTCCCCTTCTGTTACTCCTATAATTCGGATGTTGGGATGTTTAAAGATGTCCTGGAGGTTCCTAAACCTCTCCTCATTTTTTTGAATCCTTGTTTCTTCATTCATTTCTGTTAGGTTGTTTCTTTCTTCCTTCTGGTCCACTCCATTGATTTGAGTCCCAGTTTTCCTCCCATCGCTATTGGTTCCCTGTGTGTTTTCCTTCATTTCACTTATTGTAGCCTTCATTTGTCCCTCTAATTTGTGACCAAAATCAAGCAATTCTGTGAGCTTCCTAATCACCAGAGCTTTAAACTGTGCTTCTGATGGTTTGGCTACCAGTGCTTTGAGCTCTGCTTCTGATAAGTTGACCACCTCCTGGTTGCTCAGATGAATTAGCTCCAGGGTCCTGGTATGTTCTCCCTTTTGAGCCATCCTTGATTTTCATTGTTTTGTTTTTGCCTGGTCACGGCTCTTGTGTAGTGAGGGGTTGAGCCTCTAGGCATTCACCAGGGTGGGGCAGCCCAGTTGCTGGGTTGTGGTGCTGGATGTAGGGGTGGGGTCCAAGAGGGAACAATGGCACTTGCTCCATTCTTTCTCATGGATTCCAGTCCCTTCAGCCACTTTCCCCTATCAAATTGGGCCCTTCTGGTGTTGATTTCTGTGTGGGTGGGCCTGCGCATGCTCCAGGACCCTGTGCGCCTCCCCAATGAACTCTCCTGTGAGGCTGGGGCTCCCTTCCAATACCTCAGCCCTTACAAGTATTTTCAATGGGTGTGTTTAGGCTTCACTTCCTGGCACTGGGGCCCTGCATGGCGCAGTCTGTCTTGCTGCCCATTTTCACCTGGCTTATCTGTGCGTGAATGTGTGTCCTTGGTTCTCCACCTTGTGTACCCCGCCTGGCCTCCCTGCATTCGGCAATGCTGCTGCCTCTGCACCTGGAGTGACTGCATGCTTGGGACCATGAGCTACCACCTTATCCTGCAGTGACCCAACTCCCCCGGCAGCACTGACTCCGCCCCTCTTACTGGTCTGGGTGAATCATTGTTGTCGGACTCCCACACAATTCAATTTTCTCTGTGTCCTGGTTTGGTTTTCTTTTTTTGTTGTTGTTGTTCTATATTTTTGTTGGCTTTAATCTTGGTTGTGAGAGGAGGCATAGTGTGTGCAGCTATGCCTCCATCTTGGCCAGAAGTAGTTAAGAGCTCTTAAAGCTAGAATGATTATGGACATCTTCATCAAGGAGATGTCTGAAATGAACTTTGAAGGATATATAACATCTTGGTAGGTAGCTGTAGGAAGACGGCATTTTAAAAGGTGGGACTAAAAAATAAATAAAATGTGGGGTTATCACAAACAAAGCCCTGGTGGTAAGGATGGGAGAGGTTTGCTTAAGGAGAAATAACATATGTACCTTGAATTAGGAAATACTAGAGATGGAAATTTGAAGATGAAACTGGAGTAGTTGGTTAGGAACATCATATGTGCACTCCAGAGCTTTGAATTTTACGCTAAAGAATTTAAACTTTATTTCAGTAGGTATTATAGTCTTTTGCAAATGCAGTTGTATTACTTGAAATATCAGTGGTCATTATTGCCTTTACTATTTAGGATTGGCTGCATTTTTGAATTAGCCTGAGCAAGAATCAAAATCTTAAAGGAAATCAATGTGAAATGGCTCTATTTAATGGGCTAGTGGATGGTCTTGCAGGGATATTCAGGAGTGAGGGCGTCATGTGGTCAAGTGGCCTTAGCAGTGGGGAGTAGAAATGGGAAAAATTTATAGCAGCACAATTTACAATAGCCAAGTGCTGGAAGCAACCTAAGTGCCCATCAGCAAATGAGTGATTCAAAAAACTATGGTACATTTATACAGTGGAATTCTATGCAGCAGAGAGAAAGAAGGAGTTTCTATCCTTTGCGACAGCATGGATGGAACTGGAGAGCATTATACTAAGTGAAATAAGCCAAGTGGTGAGGGACAAATATCATATGATCTCACCTTTAACTGGAACATAGTCAACAAAAGAAAAAAGCAAAAAAAAAAAAATGTAACCAGAGAGATTGCAATTAAGAACAATCCAACAATAACCAGAGCGGAGGAGGGTGGGGACAGTGGGGAGATGGATTTTCAGGAACTACTATAAAGAACACATGGACAAAACCAAGGAGGGCATGGAAGCAAGGGAGGGAGGTGGATTTGGCTGGGGTGGGGGAGGGATAGGGAGAAAATGCAGACAACTGTAATTGAACAACAATAAATTAACTTATTTAAAAAATTTAAAAGAAATGCCTTGTAGATGGTTCATGTTTATTAGTTTTTCACTTGTTTACTTGAATAACTATTTTCAATATTGGGGTGTATATGATGGATTCATTCCCTCAATTGGTGGCATAAGTTGAATATTTTAATGTAGCTATTAAATGAAACACAGTCTGTGGTATTTGACCCCAGAGGAAACAACCAATGAAGAAGGGAGTTCTGGGTTGGCTTCAATGGTGGCCCGCTATGGGAAGTTTTGTTTTCCTTACTTTGTACCATTTTTTGTGCTTCTTAAATGTTGAATCACAAAAATCCTGTTAGCATTTTGAGGGCTGCCTTAGGCTGGGTTCCTCAGAAAGCAGAGCTTGAAGCAAATTCTTTATTAGGGAGCACAATTTCAGGGAGGAGTGAGGGAAAAGGTGAGTGAGGTAAGGAGGGAGAGTTAATACAAGGATTAAACTGGTCACCACTTGGTATTAGGGACTCATGGGGATGTGTTCTGAGAAGTTGTGTAAAGAACTACTTCTCCTGACAGTGGGTCTAGAAAAACAAAGGAAAAGAAAAAAAATAATTTATTCTCTAGCACTCATCTCCCTTCAGTCAAAGTTAAGCCCATGGGGCCTTAATTGTCCATGCACTTTGAATTTATGCCCTAAGAAGGTACCTGATCTCTCACACCCTGGTAAAAAGAATGACATCCCTGAGAAAGAGGATAGATTCTATCAGGTTTCCCCATATGGAGTAGGTCGGACACCACATGGAATAATTTGTCCTGATGGAAGCCACAGCTCTAATAAATGCCCCAAATCCTGGAGGTAAGAATGCTTGATGTGGCATATAATAAATGTCTGTTACATAGTGCAGTCCAATTCCATTTTGTGGTTTCACTTGAACTTTACTGAATTATTTTCCCACACACCAAACTTGAGCTACCTAATAATGATATCTGTAGTTCTGGTTAAGAACTTTTGATGCCATTACAAAAAATGCAAGTTCTAAGTGGGGATACAAGGTAAATAAAGAGCTGGTGGATGTCTGTGGCAATTTAATGTATTCCCTTTCTGTAAAACTTGTCTCTCACTTGGTCTCTGTCTCCCTTGCCTTGTCATTATTTTCTCTTCTGTTTTCTACTATTTTTCTTCAGTAGCTAGTCATAGCAGTTTCCCTCATTATTTCATTCCCAAGTCTTTGAAAGGATATTTGCATCTACATTTTGATCATTTCATCATTCAATTTTATGTTTTCTATTAATTTTCACTCTTATTTCCTCATTTTGAATCAGTCTTCAGAGGTTAGTGATTCTAAGTTTTACATCTCAGCCTCTCTGCAAAGGAGTTAATAATCTATAAACCGACACTTAAATGCACAGTCTAAAGTATCTTCCCATGAATTATTTTGTGAAGGAAAAAACAACTTTGTAAGACTAATAATGAGTCCTTTATTTACCTTTGTTCAGGATTTGGGTGTTTGGATTTCAAATTGAATTTTCTTAAACAAAATGATGTAAATGGACTCAAATGAAAGATAAGACATTACAACTTGCCCTTTTTTTCTTTTTTTCAAAGTCCTTACCCAAGTTTATATTTATTAATGAGAGAGAGAGAGAGAGAGAGAGAGAGAGAGAGAGAGAGAGAGGCATCAATGTGAAAAACACCTATCCGTTGCCTTTTTTAAGCAACCCAACTGTGGGTGGAACCTGCAACCTATGCATGTGCCCTGACAGGGATTGAACCCACAATTCTCCAGTGCATGGAGTAATTCTCCAACTAACTGAGTCACCCAGCCAGGGTGCTCTTTTCTTTTCTTTTTTAATAAGTTGAGGCTTTTTGGAAGGGAATCTACTTGCTAGAATATTTTTGGGATTATCTCTTTTACCATTACTCATATATTATAGATATATAGATTTTCTGGCTTGTAGAAGGTAGTCACTGTCAATCGTTCTGTATCCTTGGTCTTGAGAATATATTGTGAGCTCAGGCTTGTGGCAGACCCTTCTGCATGGCATGGGTCCAGCTCCTACTCAGAGATGCACAGGACCCATGCCCACAGATAGGTTCCTTCGTGGGTAATCAGATTTGCCATATACTTAGGCTGTTGACACTTGCTCTTTGCCTAAAACCCCCTCATCCTGCAAGTACTTTGCAAAGACCAGTGTAACTGGCTGCCTATTTATTCCCTAATGTCCTTCTTCTGCGATGTAATGAGGGGCATTGGCTCCTTTGTTGTAGCCAGGATAGTGAGGAAGAACCATCTTGGAATGTGAGGAGATTTGATTAGAATAAAGGCCTGTCATGGCAGAGGCCGTGGCTTTTGCTCCTCTTGAGAGAAAAGCCATGCTGTTGTCCTTATTCCTCCACCAGACTTGGTAGTCTGTGTGTATGTTTTAATTCATCCATAATGACGTGGACACTGGTGGCTGGTATCCGCATCACAGGCTGTGAGAACTATTTGCATCTAACTCTTGATTACCTTCCTTATTTCTTGATTTGTGTTATTTAAGATCTCCTCAGTTTCAAGTGTTACCATTGGTTGAAAGAATGCAGTAGATATAGATCTTTGTGTTCTGTGACAGGGCTATTACATGCCATCTTGCCTTTGACATACATCAAATTTCTTATATATGTGGATCTGTTTCTGGGACCTTTACTATGGATTTTAATTTTGTCTACTTTTGTAGAAAATCCTTTGTTTTAAATATGGTAGACTTGTTAAAACAAGTCTTTTATTCCTTTTTTATTGAATTTATTGGAGTGACATTGATTAATAAAATTATATGGGTTTCAGGTGTACAATTCTATTATACATTATCTGTATATTGTATTGCTTGTTCACCACAAGTCTCCTTCCATTACTGTTTATCCCCCCATACTCTCTTCTGCCACACCCTTGTAATATGTCCTCTAATTTTTATATTTTAAAGATTGTCTCACTTATTCTTGATCTTCTACATTTCTATGAAACTTGCTAATTTCCAAGCTAAAAACCTGCTAGGATTTGATTGGGATTTCATTTAAATTATAACTTAATTTGCATGGGATTGTCTTGCTTATAATGAGTGTTCCAGTCCATGTTTTTGGTATATTCCTCCTTTAATTTAAGGTTAATTTCTCTCAATATTGGTATGTAACTTTCTGTGTAGATGTATTGCACATATTTTTAAAAGATTTATCATTAGTTATTTGATATATTTAATGATATAAAAATGTTCTTTATAAATAATTTTATAACAGAATAATATCTCTTTTAAAATTGTACTTTAATGTCTTATATCTACTATGAAGAAATATGTTTGTTTTTTATATTGATCTTATATCCAGTGAATTGACTACATTTATTTATTAATCCTAATTTTCTCTCTATAGATTCTTTTGGATTTTCTATGTACCCAATCATGTCACCTCAGAATATCAATAGCATTATATCTTCTTCCTTCATTCTTATACATTATTTATTTTACCTTATTGTATTAGCTAAGCACTCCAACATACTGTTGAATGTATTTGGTAATAACACAAATAATTATACTGTTACCAATTCCAGTTTAAAATCTTTCAATATTTTATTATTAAATATGAGCTTTGATATATTTTTGTATATATTAACACATTTGAAATTCCCTCTTACCAATTTGTTAAATGTTCTTTTAAAATTATTGTGAATAGATGTTGAATTGTATAAATTGCTTTTCACCATCTACTGACTTGATCATGTGATGTTTCTTATTATTTTTGTAGTGGTGAATTACATAGTTTGAATTTTTTTAGTGTTAACTATCCAAGTTTGCTCAGGTTAAAACCAATTTATCTTATTATAGTAGATTTCATTAAATTTCTTAGATTCAAATTGCTAATATTTTGTTTAGGTCATTGGCCTAAGTGCCCTCCAGAAAGAATGTTATTTATTTTTTTCCTTCTTTTAAGGCTCTGTTCAGGTTTTGGAATCTTTGTTATGATTAATTAAAGGACAAGTTGGGAAGTACTTTTTATTTTATTAGTAAAACCCTTTACAAATAGTTGGTGTTGTTTTCTTATATTTATGGAAGAATTTACTGTTGAATTCCTCTCTTCCTAGAGGTTTGTTATTTGTTCCTGAATTTTAATTAAATATTTATTTTCTTAATGATTAAGACTAATTAAAAAATTTTTCCTTTTTAAAATTTTAATTGTTGTTCTTGTACAGTTTTCTGTCTTTTACTCCCATCCCAACCCACTGCCCTATCCCTCCCCACCTCCCTCCCATTTCCACCCCCCATAGATTCTGTCCATGTGTCTTTTATACTTGTTGCTCTAAACCCTTCCCTTTTCCCCTGAAATTCCCTCCCCTCTCTTCTCTGGTGACTGTCAGCCTGTTCTCCATTTCAGTGTCTTTGGTTATATTATGCTTGCTTGTTTGTTTGTTTTGTTGATTAGGTTCCTGGTAGAGGTGAGATCATATAGTATTTGTCTTTCACTTCCTGGCTTATTTCGCTTACCATAATGCTCTCCAGTTCCATCCATGCTTTGGTGAAGGGTAGGAGCTCCTTCTTTCTTTCTGCTGCATGGAATTCCATTGTGTAAATGAACCATAGTTTTTTGATTCATTCATTTTCTGATGGGAACCTAGGTTGCTTCCAGCACTTGGTTACTGTAAATTGTGCTGCTATGAACATTGGGGTGCATAGGTTCTTTTGGATTGGTGTTTCAGGGTTCTTAGGATACAATCCTAGCAGTGGAATTGCTGGGTCAAAAGGTAGATCCATTTTTTGTTTTCTTAGAAAATTCCATACTGCTTTCCATAGTGGTTGTACCAGTCTGCAATCCCACCAAAAGTGCACTGGGGTCCCCTTTCCTACACAACCTCTCCAACAGTTGTTTTTTGTTGCTTTGTTTATGATGGCCATTCTGAGTGGTGTGAAATGGTATCTCATTGTGGTTTTAATTTGCATCTCTCTGATAGCTAGCAATATTGAGCATCTTTTCATGTGTCTCTGGATCCTCTGTATGTCCTCCTTGGAGAACTGTCTATTCTAGTCCTTTGCCCATTTTTTAATTGTGTTGCTTGTCTTCTTAGAGTGGAGTCATGTAAGTTTTTTATATATTTTGGACATTAAACCCTTGTCTGAGGTATCATTGGCAAATATGTTTTCACATACTGTCAGTTCTCTTTTTATTTTAGTACTGTTTTCTTTCGCTGTGCAGAAGCTTATTTTGATGAGATTCCATTTGTTTATTCTTTCCTTTTGTCCCTTGCTTTAGGGGGCATATCAGTAAAAATGTTGCTGCATGAAATATCTGAGATTTTCCTGCCTATGTTCTCCTCTAGGACTCTAATGGTATCACAGTGTATATTTAAATCTTTTATCCACCTTGAATTTATTTTTGTGGATGGTGTAAGTTGGTGCTCAAGTTTCATTTTTTTGCACACAGCTGTCCCGTTCTCTCAACACCATTTGTTGAAGAGGCTATTTTTACTCCGTTTTATGTTGCTGCCCCTTTGTTGAATATTAATTGACCATAGAGACTTGGGTTTATTTCTTGGCTGTCTGTTCTATTCCACTGGTCCATGTGCCTGTTTTTATGCCAGTACCAGGCTGTTTTGATTACAGTGGCCTTGTAATACAGTTTGGTATCAGGTATTGTGATACTTCCTACTTTGTTCTTCTTTCTCAAACTTGCTGCAGCAATTCCTGGTCCTTTATGGTTCCATATAATTTTTGAAGTGTTTGTTCTATGACTGTGAAATATGCCATTGGTACTTTAATAAGTATTGCATTGAATCTGTAAATTGCTTTGGGTAGTATGGACATTTTGATGATGTTAATTCTTCCAATCCATGAACATGTATACGTTTCCATTTGTTTGTGTCTTCCTTGATTTCTTTCTTCAGTGTTGTGTAGGTTTCTACATACAGGTCTCTTATCTTCTTGGTTAGGTTTACTCCTAGATATTTTATTTTATTTTTTGCTACATCAAACAGGATTTTTTTCTTGACTTCTGCTTCTTCAGTTTCATTGTTGGTATACAAAAATGCCTTTGATTTCTGGATATTGACTTTGTATCTGGCAGTTTGGCCAAATTAATTTATTAGGTCGATCAGCTTTTTGGCCAAATCTACAGGATTTTCTATGTACATTATCATGTCATCTGCAAACAATGATAGTTCTGTTTCCTCCTTTTCAATTTGGATGCCTTTTATTTCCTTTTCTTGTCTAATTACCGTGGTTAATACTTCTGATACTATATTGAATAGAAGTGGTGAAAGTGGACAACTTTGTCTTGCTCCTGATTTTAGTGGAAAAGATTTTAGTTTTTGCCCATTGAGTATGATGTTGGTTGTAGGTCTCTCATATACGGCTTTTATTATGTTGAGGAATGCTCCCTCTATTCCCACTTTGCTGAGTGTTTTTATCATAAATGGGTGCTGTACCTTATCAAATGATTTTTCCACATCTATTGATATGAATATGTGATTTTCATCTTTGGTTTTGTTTATGTGATGTATTACATTTACCGATTTGCGAATGTTGAACTCTCTTTGCATCCCTGGGATGAGTCCCACTTTGTTATGATGTATGATCTTTTTAATGTATTGTTGGATGTGGTTTGCCAATATTTTGTTGAAGATTTTAGTGTCTATATTCATCAGCGATATTGGCCTGAAGTTTTCTTTCTTTGTTGTGTCTTTATCTGGTTTTGGGATTAGGATGATGCTGGCTTCATAAAAAGAGTTTTGGAGTCTTCCATCACTTTGGATTTTTTTCAAATAGTGTGTAAAGGATAGGGGTTAGCTCTTCCTTAAAGGCTTTGTAGAATTCTCCTGTGAAACCATCTGCTCCATGGCTTTTGTGTGTTGGGAGTTTTTTGATTACTGCTTCAATTTCATCTGCTGTTATTGGTCTGTTCAGGGTTTCTGCTTCTTCTTCATTGAGTTTTGGAAGATTATATTTTTCTAGAAACTTGTCCAGTTCACCTAGGTTTTCAAATCTTGTGATATAGTTCTTTGTAGTAATTTCTTACAATCCTTTGTATTTCTGTGGTGTCAGTTGTAATCTCTCCTCTTTCATTTCTGATTATGTTTCTTTGGGTCCTCTCTCTTTTTTTCTTGATGAGTCTGCTTAAAAGGGTGTAGATTTTATTTATCTTTTCAAAGAACCAGCTCCTGGATTCATTGATCCTTAAAATTGTGCTTTTAGTCTCTATGTGTTTTAATTCTGCTGTGATCTTCATTATTTCCTTCCTTCTATTTGCTCTGGGCTGTCTTTGTTGTTGTTCTTTGTGTTCTTGTAGGTGTAGGGTTAAGTTGTTTGTTTGAAATGTGTCTATCTTCTTTATGTAGGCCTCTATCACTATGAAATTTCCTCTCAGGACTGCCTTCACTATGTCCCATAAGTTTTGGTTGTTGTGGGTTCATTTTCATTTGTTTTCAGAAACTTTTTGATTTCTTCTCTAATTTTATTCTTGACTCATTCATTGTTTAATAACATGGTATTCAATCTTCATGATTTTGAGTGCTTTGTGTTTTTCCCCTTGGGGTTGGTTTCTAGTTTCAATCCCTTGTGGTGGGAGAAAATGCTTGCTATGATTTCAATTTTCTTGAATTTGTTGAGGCTTGTTTTTTGTCCTATCTTGTGGTCTATCATTGAAAATATTCAATGTGCATTTGAAAAGAATGTGTATTTAGTTTCTTTAGGATGAATGGCTCTATATGTATCAGGTAAACCCATTTCATCTAGAGTATTGTTTAATGCCACAATATCTTTGTTGATACTCTGTTTGTAGGAACTGTCCATTTTGACAGTGCAGTGTTAAAATCCCCTACTATAATTGTGTTGCTGTCAATATCTTTCTTGAAGTCCTCTAAGATTTTCGTTATGTATTTAGGTGCTCCTTTGTTGGGTGCATGTATATTTACAATGTTTATGTCTTTTTGGTGGATTCCTCCCTTGAGTATTATGAGGTGACCTTCTAGGTCTCTCTTTTTGGTCCTTCTTTTGAAGTCTATTTTGTCTGAAGTGAATATTGCTACCCTGGCTTTTTTTTTTCCCTGTCCAATTGCTTGGAATATTTGTTCCCAGCCCTTCACTTTGAGTCTGTGTAGGTCTTTTGTCCTGATGTGGGTCTCTTGTAAGCAGCATATGTGTGGGTCATGCTTTCTTATCCATTTTGCTGTTCTATGTCTTTTGATTGGAGCACTTAATCCAATTATGTTTAAAGTTATTCTTGATTGGTACTTATTCATTGGCATTTTCATACGTGTGTTTCTCTCTTTCTCTCTCTGTTTTCCTTCCTTTCCTTAAAACAGTCCCTTTAGCATCTCCTGCAGAACTGGTTTTGTAGAGGTGTATTCTTCTAGACTTCTTTTTGTCTGGGAAACTCCTTATTTGGGCTTCTATCTTGATTGAAAACCTTCCTGGGTAAAGTAAAGTAGTCTTGGTTGCAGGCCTTTTGTTCTCATTACTTGGAATATTTCTTGCCATTATCTCTGGCTTGGAGCATTTTCATTGAATAGTCAGTTGGTAACCTTATCAGGGCTCCCTTGTATGTTACTTCCCTTTTCTCCCTTGCTGCCTTTAAGATTCTCTCTTTGTCTTGGAATTTTGCCATTTTAATTATGATGCGTCTTCAAACGGGCCTTTTTGAGTTAGTCTTGATTGGGACTCTGTGTTCCCTGGATTTGTGTGATTATTTCTCTCATCAAATTAGGGAAGTTTTCTATCATTACTTTTTCAAATAGGTTTTCTATCCCTTGCTCTTCTTCTTCTCCTTCTGGTATCCCTATTATATGGATATTATTATGTTTCATATTGTCTTGCATTTCTCTTAATCCTTCTTCATTCTTTCTGAGCCTCTTTTCCTTTTCTTGCTCTTTCTGGATGTTTCTTTCTACTTTGCCCTCCAACTCTCTGATCCGATCTTCTGCTTCATCAATTCTGCTTTTCATTCCTTCCACTGTGTTCTTCAGTTCAGAAATTGTATTATTCATTTCCTCTTGGCCCTTGTTGATAGTTTCTGTTTCCTTTTTCATGTTGATATAGTTTGCAATAAGTTCATCGTAGCTTCCCTGTAGTTTCTGGTAGGTTATTGAGAGCTCATGGAGCTTCCTGACAACCATTACTTTGAACTCAAAATCTGATAGTTGAGTTGCCTCTGTTTCATTTAGCATTCTTTCTGGGGCTTCCTCCTTTTCTTTCGTTTGGGGATTGTTTCTTTGTCTTCCCATTGTTTGTGAGGCTCTTCTTGTTAGGCTCAGTTTCTTAAATTGATTTTGTTCTGGTTCCCTGGGTTTATGGTGTGAACTTCTGTGGTAGAATGCCTGTGAGATTCAGTGGTGCTGTCTCCTTTGGGTATCCTGGTGCTCCCAGCTTCCACTGTCTCAGCTGTTGCATGCCCCCTTTGTGGTACCAACTCTGTTTTTTTCGCAATTCCAGGTTTTTTTTTTTTCCCTTCTTTTTTGCCTCACTCATGGATATTAAAAAGAGAAAAGAGGAAGAAAAAATGAAAAAGAAGCAAGAAAACTAAAGAAGAGGAAGGAAGAGATAAAATTGGAAAGAAAGGAAGAAGGAATGAAACAGTAAAGAAGTAAAGAGAAGCAAAAGGAGTTAAGGGGTAAAAAAAGATATAAATAATAAAAAATAATAAAAAATATTTAAACAAACAAACAAAAAAGATAGAAACAAACAAACAGCCAAAAAAAAAAATCCTCTTGCTGTGTTCAGACCTGCCAATCCAGTTTTTCTTTTCTTGCTGGCTGCAGAGTCCTCGTTATCCTTTTCTCCCTGTTCAGCAACCAGTTATCTTTGGACTACTTTCCCCAGGGCTAGCCGTGCACTCTCCCCAGAGCTAGCCCGGTGCCTGTCTGCACAGGGCCTTGGGCATATGTTCTGAGCCTCCTAGGCAGTGTGCAGTTTCCCGAGTTTATGGGTGTGAGCTCGGGTGTCCTACACGGCATGCACCTACCCTGGTTGTGTGTGGGCACCTATGGTCTCACAGCCTTCTGCAGTCACGTGCAGGTGCCTATAATTAAATATTTATTCTTTTTCTTAAATTTTATTTATTTATGTTTAGAGGGGAAGGGAAGGAGAGAGGGAGAGAAATATCAATGTGTGGCTGCCTCTTGTGCATCCCCTGCTAGGAACTGGCCTGCAACCCAGGTGTGTGCCCTGACTGGGAATTGAACCACGATCCTTTGGTTCCCAGGCCCATGCTCTATTCACTGAGCTACACCAGCCAGGGCTAAACATTTATCATCATGTCAATATTGGCACATTTGTTTTCTTGTGAATCTAGTTTATTTCAATTAACAGAATGTTTTCAAGGTTTATCCATGTCATAACATCTGTCAGAATTTCATTCCTATTTAAGGTTGAATAATATTCCATTGTATGTATATTATGGTTTAAAAAAGGTAAGTTTTTTCCCTAAAATTGTTTACACAATGTAAATTTTCATTTATTTTGGCAAATTTATCAATGGTTTTCATTATACTCTTGTATTAGTTATTATCATTGCATAATATTGCCCTCAAAAATTATCATCTTAAAACACAAAAATTTATAATTTCACATTGTTCCTGAAGGTCACAAATCTGAGAGCAGTGTATATGAGTACTTTTGGCTCCAGATCTTGTTATAGGGTTGCAGTCAAGATGTCAGCTGGTAATGCAATCATCTGAAGGCTTGACCAAGGCTGGAGTATCCACTTCCCATATGGCTCACTCACATGGCTGTTGGCAGGAGGTTTGATTTCCTCATTGGCTTTTGGTTGGAGGCCCCAGTTCCTAGATTCTCCATAGGTGGGTGCTGTTATATCTTGGCATCTGCCTTCCCCCAGAAAAAAATAATACAGGAGAGCAAATAAGCAGCATTGTTTATGATATATTCTTCCAAGTTGCACAATATCACACTCCCCTTTGTTGTATTTGGTAAATGTGAGTCACTAAGACCAGTAGATGCTCAAGAAGAGGTGGATCCACTTTTTGAAGGGAGAAGCATTAAGGAATTTGTGGCATTTTAAAACCACCATAATCCTTCTGTTAATTTTTAATACCTATAGGAGCTAATATTGCTTATTTATACTTACTTTTTCTTTTTTAAGTATATTTTATTGATTATGCTATTACAGTTTTCCCAATTTCTCCCCCTCTATCTCCCTCCATCCTGCACCCCACCTTCCAGCATTCCCTCTGTAGTTCATGTCCATGGATTGTACATGTAAGTTCTTTGACTTCTCTGTTTCCTATACCATTTTTGACCTCTTCCTGTCAATTTTATGCCTACCAATTCTTCTTCTTCCCTGTACATTTCCCCCCTATTCCTCCCTTCCCGCTCCCCATTGAAATCTCTCCATGTGATGTCCATTTCTTTCATTCTGTTCCTGTTCTAGTTGTTTGCTTAGTTTTCATTTTCATTGTTTTTCTTTTCTTTTAGCTTCATTTGTTGGTAGTTGTGAGTTTGTTGTCATTTTACTGTTCATATTTCGTATCTTTTTCTAAATGACAGCTTTGCTGGATAGAGCAGTCTTGGATGTAGGTCCTTGCCTTTCATGACTTGGAATATGTTTTTCCAGCCCCTTCTGGCCTGTCCATTTTCTTTTTCTTTTTGAGAAATAGCTGATAGCCTTATGGGAACTCCTTCTCCTTTCCTCTTGCTGCTTTTAAGATTTTCTCCTTATCTTTTATATTGGACAACATAATGATAATGTGCCTTGGCGGGTTCCTCTTTGAGTCCAACTTCTTTGGGACTCTCTGGGCTTCCTGGACTTCCTGGAAGTCTATTTCCTTAGCCAGATTGGGGAAGTTTCTTTCATTACTTGTTCAAATAAATTTTCAATTTCTTGCTGCTGTTCTTCTCCTTCTGGCACCCCTATAATTTAGATATTGGAACATTGCAGGTTGTCACAGAGATTCCTCAGATTCTCCTCATTTTTTTTTTTTTTTTTTTTTTTTTTTTTTTTTTTTTTTTTTTTTTTTTTTTTTTTTTTTTTTTTTTTTTTTTTTTTTTTTTAGTATTCTTGTTTCTTCATTCTGTTCCAGTTAGATGTTGTTGTTCCAAATCATTGCTTTGAGTCCTGGTTTCCTTCTTGTCACTGTTGATTCCCTGAATATTTTGCAAGATATCCGGGTATCTTTCATTTGTTTTTCATTTTTCTACCAAGCTCAATCAGTTCTATGAAAATTTTTATTACCAGAGCTTTAAATTCTCCATCAGATAAGTTGGCTATCTCCTCATTGCTCAGCTCTCTTTCTGAAGCTTTGCTCTGTTCTCTCATTTGGGCCATATTTCTTTGTCTCAGCACACCAGTCTGATTGTTCTGTTTGAATGTTTCTTTAATTCCTTGGTTGTTGGGTCTCCATGCAGTTTGATTTTCTGGCACTTCTGGTTGTTTATTGATTTTAGATTGGTTGTTATCCTCCTTTTGGTTGTAGAAGGAAGAGAAGGGTTTTTACCTATGCCTCCATCTTGGCCAGAACTCTGATTTTTTTTCTTAAAAAGTCCCTCCAGGACTCATGCATTTTATTAATCTTTTTCAAAAATTTACTTTTGTTTTATGGATACTCTCCATTGTATGCTGTATTTCATTAAATTCTCTTTTCATCTTCATTAATTCCTTGCTTCTACTTGCTTTGCATTTGGGTTGCCTATTTTTAAATAACTTTTTGAGATAGATTCTTAATAGATTTTTAGGCTTCATTTTTTTCTAATATAATATTATGAAATTATAAATTCCTCCCATTCATGGTTTTAAAGGTATCTTGTAAGATTTGATATGCTCATTATATTTAATTTAAAGTATTTCAATTTTCCTTCAGATTTCTTCTTTGGTCCATGAGATATTTAGAAGTGTATTATTTAATTTTTAAGAATTTAGTGATTTTCTAGTTATTTGTTGTTTATTTCCACCTTAATTACACTGTAGTCAGAAAACATGCTATGTATGATTTCAATGATCATACAGATATTGATATGTCAATTAGGTCAAGTTATTCAATCATATTACTCGCATCTTAAACATAATTATTGATTTTGTGTGTGCTTATTTATTAGTTATTAAGAAAGATTAAATATTTCTCTGTAATTATGGGGTTGTCTGTTTCTTATATCTATCTCTTTTATTGTTCTGTACTTTTTTTTTACTTTATATTGTCAACATAAGAAAGGGTAGGGACTAGTCAAGGGACATATATAAATAACTCATGTAAAGGACAACAGGATAGAGACTGACTGAGGTAATGGGGTGGGTGGAGCAGGGGAGAATAATGGGGGGAAAACCTGGGACAACTATAATTGAAAAACAATAAAATAAAAGAAATGTCAAAATCTGTAAAGCAGTTTTATGAGTTTATTTGAACCAAACTAATGACATTGCCAGGAAGCAAGATCTTAAATGTTTTGTAGAATGACACTTTTGCAGTTTTTTTTTTTTTAAATACATTTGGGAGTAAGGAGGGATGGTAAGGAACATTATACTAAATATGGGAGAAACAAATATGGGTATTGGATTATAGGATTATGTGCTTTTTTGAGGGTGGCTATTTTTCTCAGGGGTCTGTAAAGTAGACATTTCAAAACTGTGTTAACCTATATGCACAAGAACAATGGACAGAGGTTGCTGAAGACCAAGACAAACCTTTTACTAAAGAAGTTACATGCCTGAATTGTGACTAATCACCATAACCTGCCCAGTTAGGAATTTATGATCAGATCATGCAGTGAGGTTATTTTCAGTTAGATTTATTACACTGCCCCTTTATTTGTGTACAATATAAGGTAATAGGTACTAAAACTTTGGGATTGTTAAATCTTTTTGATGCATGGAGCCCTTTACCATTGTAAAGTGTTTATATTTTTAACATTTCTTTTATTTTTTCTTTTCTTTTTTTTTTTGCTTTCCAGAATTTTATTTATATCATAAAATTATAAGTGTAGCTTTACAGTCTTATGAGGCTAAACTAATTAGTATTTTTTAAATTTTTTTTTGTATTTATTTTTTAATTTTATTTGAATTGTTGTTCTTATAGTTTTCTGTTTTCTACTTCCATCCCATCCCACCACCCCAGCCCTCCCCAGCTCCCTCCCATGTCCACCCCTCCCCTAGCTTTTGTCCATGTGTCTTTCATACTTGTTGCTCTAATCCCTTCCACTTTTCCCTGGATATTCCAATCCCTCTCCTCTCTTGTTCTCAATTTCAGTGTCTTTGGTTATATTATGCTTGTTTGTTTGTTTTTTTGATTAGGTTCCTGTTAAAGGTGAGATCATATGGTATTTGTCTTTCACTTCCTGGCTTATTTCGCTTAGCATAATGCTCTCCAGTTCCATCCATGCTGTCATGAAGGTTAGGAGCTCCTTCTTTCTTTCTGCTGCATAGAATTCCATTGTGTAAATGTGCCATAGTTTCTTGATCCATTCATTTACTGATAGGCACCTAGGTTGCTTCCAACACTTGGCTATTGTAAATTGTGCTGCTATGAACATTGGGGTGCATAGGTTCTTTTGGATTGGTGTTTCAGGGTTTCTGGGATATAATTGTAGCAGTGGAATTGATGGGTCAAAAGGTAGATCCATTTTTTGTTTTCTTAGTAAATTCCATACTGCTTTCCATAGTGGTTGTACCAGTCTGCAGTCCCACCAACAGTATAATAGGGTCCCCTTTTATCCACAACCTTTCCAACACTTGTTGTTTGTTGTTTTGTTTATGATGGCCATTCTGACTGGTGTGAGGTGGTATCTCATTGTGGTTTTAATTTGCATCTCTCTGATAGCTAGTGATACTGAGCATCTTTTCATGTGTTTCTGGATCTTCTGTATGACCTCCTTGGATAAGTGTCTGTTCAAGTCCTTTTCCCATTTTTTGATTGGGTTGCTTATCTTCTTAGAGTGGAGTCGTGTAAGTTCTTTATATATTTTGGAGATTAAACCCTTGTCTGAGGTATCATTGGCAAATATGTTTTCCCATATAGTTGGTTCTCTTTTTATTTTAATACCATTTCTTTTAGTATAGTATACAAAGTATCTGAAAAATTACCTCAGTGTAGATTTTTGGAAAGTTTCTTTATTTCACTTTCATTTTTAAAAGATATTTTCACTGGCTACAGACTCCTAGTTTAGCAGTTCATTTTATTATCTTCTGCTTTATTTCATTTCTTTTGAGAAGATAGTTATGAATCTTATTGTTGCTTCTTTGGAAGCTATATATTTTTATCTGTGTCTTCAAATTTTTATCATTGTCTTTGAGGTACATAGGTATTGCTTTTACTACGAGTATATTTTTGTCTACTTGTGATTCATGGCAAAACTTGCAAAATTCTACATCGATAGATATTGAAATATTTATTCTGCCACAGTCTGTTTGTCTTCTGTGCTCTGACTACACTTGTTAGTTCTCTTTATTGTCTACTTTTCATCCATTATGTTTTCTCCTATATTTTCTCTCTCTCTTTCTTTGTGATTCTAATGTGTGGGATCATATCTATTTAGTTATTTACCATTTTATTTTATTTTTAAATTTTTATTATTTTTATTATTTTATTGTTGTTCAATTACAGTTGTCTGCATTCCCCCCACTGTTCCCCCCACCCCAGCTAACCCCCTTTCCTTTCCTTGCTTCTACCCTCCCCCTTGGTTTTGTCCATGTGTCCTTTATAGTAGTTCCTGAAAACCCTTCCCCACATTATCCTGTCCCAGCTCCACTCTGGTTACTGTCATATTGTTCTTATTTTCAGTGTCTCTGGTTATTTTGCTTGTTTTTTCTTTCATTCATTATGTTCCAGTTAAAGGTGAGATCATATGGTATTTGTCCCTCACTGCCTGACTTATTTCACTTAGCATACTTTCTTAAAACCTGCTTAAAAAATGGACCCATTTATCAATTTTTTTAAAAAGGATTTTATTTAATTTTGAGAGAGAGGGGAAGGGAGGGAGAAAGAGAGGGAGAGAAACATCAATGTGTGGTGGCCTTTTGCATGCCTCTTATTGGGGACATGGCCCACAACAGAGGCATGTGCCCTGACTGGGAATTGAACTGGTGACCCTTTGGTTCACAGGCCAGCACTCAATGCACTGAGCTACACCAGCCAGAGCCATTTATGAAATTCTTAATTTATGATTTTATTTTCTCCATTTTATTTGTGTATCTTAAGGTATGCATTGATAACTCCAATAATTAGACCTTGTCTTTTTTACTTTCTACTGTCTTTTTTATCCTTTGTTTTTTGCTCATTTTATCATTTTCCTGGTATTTCTAGTGTTTTCTATTTAATGCAATAATTTTATTGCATTAAAATTAATTAATTAAATTATTGGCATAATTTAAGAGTATTATGAATGTTTTACTTTTCTTCATAAAAGACTTACTTTTGCCTCTAATTAAGGTAGGGTAAGATGACTTTAAACAAGTCTTGAATGGAAAGTATTTTAAAAATGTCTTTCATTCCTAGTTCTGATTTCTCATTATTACTAGAGAGTACTGTTTCAGGAGACCCATCCGTATGATTGGTGTGCTTTCTATGGCTGCTCTTTCTCGACAGGGTGGGAACACCATTATTTACCTCTCTTATTTACTTCCCATTACATGGGATTTCTGAAAGCTCAGTTTATCTATGCAGCCTACCAGCCACCACTTTCTGTTTGATTTATGTTTCTCTGTTGCTATTTAAAATTTGGCAAATACCTTAATGGGAAAAGTGGAACTGAATTTTGGGTTTAACTCTTTTTTTTTCTTTTTTTCCCACAGAATCTTGGACTTCCACTCAAGTCTTTAGTGTTATAATAAGTATCCAATCCATTCAAATAGATTAATTTGTAAAATCTTTTTTTTTCTACTGCTTTTGGCAGGAATATATGTCTATCATAAGGTAGTCTACCTGAAAGAAAAAGATCTCCAAAGGTTTTGAAAATGAGTGAGAAATCATGAAAGTTATTTGCTTGGGGCTTTAAACACACATAGTTCACATACTCATTTTATTCATTCATTCAAAAAGAAGTTTTTTCAAATGTATATATTTTAGTAAAGACCATAGGAAAGGCATTGAGAGATATGCAAAGGTAAATTTGATATAAACCTTGAACTGATCATAATAGTTTGCCTTTAAATGAAGTATATGATTAAACTCCTTATACTTGTGGTTCCAATGAGAGAGAAAAAATGATGTTCATCCTAAAAACTTGTTCATTTTGCATCTGTGACATAAAATATGTTAAACACTATAGAGGACATACACATAAATGGATGTGAGAAAAAAATCAGAGAAATGTGAGAGCAATTCTGAGTGGATAATCTGAAAGATTCCATGGAGTAAGAAGCATTTAAACTAGGCCTTGTAGACTAAGTTGAATCTGAATATGCAGAGGTGAGGGAAAGATATATCAAGCAAAGAAATTATGTTAGTAAAAACACACGAGTGTAAAGATGTGAAGTAAGTTTTGTGAATGAAGAGTAGACTAGGTTGAATGCAGTGTAGGTTTTATAAAATATTGGCATTTAAGATCTTGGAGTACCCTAAATGCCATTCTTAGGAGTTTCACTTTCATTATGTCAAGTATTTAACTTGACTAAATATTTTACTTAAGACCTCCAGTATCAATTATTTAACTTACATTTTACTGTGTTTTCTATTTCTTTTTCCACTGTATTTATATTAAATTAAAATAATTATACTAACTTTTTGCTTTTTATTTTTTTGGAAATGATAATGTGTCTTCTCTGAGCCAGCCACCTATTCTCTACTAGTCTCCATCTCTTTGTGGTACAGTAGCATAAATTTTCCAGTAGGAAGTATATGTATCATCAAAGTGTCTGTAGATTGAAGAAATAGAATGTCTCAAACATCACTTGCTATAAATGAATTTGATATGCTTTAAACCTAGTGATTCAAAATCTTAGGGGATTCATAATGATGAAAAGTATTAATGAATCCATTTATGCACACACTATTTATTATCGGTTGAAGAAAAAGCATGGCTCAAATACTAACATGCTATTTTTTCAAACATATGTAGATGTTCACGTTGAGTTTTGTTTTGTTTTGTTTTGCACATAGATGTCAAACTGTTCCAGCACCATTTGTTAAAAGATTATTTCTTCTTCAATGCATTGTTTTTGCACATTTTTCAAAAATAAGCCGACAGTATTTGCATGTGTCTGTTTCTGGATTCTTTTCTACTCCCTTGATCTGTATGTTTATTCCTTTCAGTACCAAAATCTTGATTATTATAGTGTAAGTTTCATATCTTAAAATCATGCAGTTCTTCAATTTTATTCTTCTTTTCCGAAAATTTTTTTCTTTTCCTGCTGCTTTTTTCTTACCCAAATAAATGTTCAAGTCAGCTTGTCTCTATGAGCAAAACACCTGTTAGAAATTTGATGTAAAACACACTAAATATATAGATCAGTTTATAGAAATTTGATATCTTAATTACACGGATCATCTTGACATATCTTGTCATTTTTTATTGGGATGTTGAATATTGTGAATTTTATGTAGCTCATTGTTGATTGTCTGAATTTTGTCATCTTCCATGAAAGGGATTAGATTTTGTTTTGGCAAAAAAAAGTAACTTGCAGATAAATTTTATTTCTTGTTTTTAATATTTTTCTAAAAGAGTTCTAGGTTAACCTATTTCCAAGGAAAGTTAAACTCTACTGTTAAGGGATGATTTCCCTGGGATTTCCTCTGAATGATCCTCGGATCACCAAGGACTCTGCTCTAACTGGTTGTAACTTAAAATTTTCCTCATTACTTGGACTCTAGGAATTGCTTAGCTTGCAACTCTGGTCATTTTTAATGCACCTGCTTAAGATTTTGCATTCTGCATTCTCAAGGGGTGGCTATATAGATGTCTGGAGCATTTTTTCTGCATATCTCTCATCAGAATTCTACCCTACAAATTCCAGCCTCCTTAGTATCTCTAGACTTTCATCTCCATCTTTTCAACTCAGCAAGGCCTCCAAGCTCAGTTTGGATTCTCTATATCTATATTCTCATGGGGAGATTGCCTCCAGATTGCATGCTGGAGTTCTTGAAGAGCTCACCTTGTTTGTTTCCCTTCCCTCAGGAATCCCAGGTCCATTCTGTCCATTGTCCAATGTGTAAAAACATCAGTTTTATATAGTTTTCCCAGTTTTCTAATTGTTTAAGAAGTTAAATGTGGTCCTTGTTACTACAATGTAGCCAGAATAAAAGTCAGTTAATAGTTTCTTGCTTACTATTGTTTATACATCTATATTGATTGGGTTACTCACCAGCAATTCCCTTTCTGAGGTTTCTTTAAGATTAACTACAGAGATGCTGGTATTTACACTATTGATTTAAACAATAAAAATACAATTTGTGAATCAAAACTATAGGCCTTTGGACTAATCTAACACACTTGGTATGCACTTCTACTTCATTTGTATGCCATGTTCATGCACATTGACTAACCTTCCCAGATCTTGAATATCCTAACCCTTTTTTCCAAACTTTGCTACTTCAACCAAGAAGCCTTCCATAACTATGTTTCAAACTTGAATATTTCCATTGGCCAGAAAGTTCATTCTAAAGTGGGACTATCCAAGCTTAATTCATGTGGTACCTACCATCTATATAGACTATGATAGTGACCCTGCATCACTCATTATAATCTGTGGCAAACTGAAACTAAAGACAACCAAATTTATTCAAAACAAACCTCTGGTAAGAATGCTTTAAATATGTAAATGTCATGAAAGACAACCAGAAATTGAAGAACTATTCCACTTCAAAGTAAGTTAAATAAGCATGACAGCTAAATGCAATCCAAATTTTAGCTTATATAGTTGATTAGAAAAAAGTAATGGAAAAGAAAATATTGAAAGTATGTGAATATATGGCTTATGTTAAATGGTAATAGGGCATTATGTTAAATTGTCTGCATTTCATCATTTTACATGGTTGGGTAAAATAATCTCCTTATTCATGGGAGATATATGCTGTACCATTTTGTTAAGTATTCATTATGTCTTCAAGACTTTCTTAAATAATTGGGGGAGAGAAAGAAGAAAGGGAATAAAAAAAGACATGTGAACATGTGCAAGTCAATGAAATGAAATGCTAGCATTTGGTGAATCAAGGTAAAAGTTTGTGGAAATTAGTTTTGTTATCATTACAACTTATATGGCTTACAACATGTTTTAAAAATAAAAAAAAGATTGAAAAAACTGAAGCAAATAAAACAAAAAAATAATAATAATCTTGAAAGGTGTGGCTCAGTAGACTGAGCACTGGTCTGTGAACCAAAAAGTCACCAATTCGATCTCCAGTCATGCCACATAGCTGGGTTGCAGGCCAGGTCCCCAGTAGGGGATGTGCAAGCGACAACCACACACTGATGTTTCTTTACCTCTCTTTTTCCCTCCCTTCCCCTCTGTCTAAAAATAAATAAATAACATATTTTAAAAAATCTTCTTACTAAAAATAGATCTATATACCAGATTTACCGACAGCCTACTATGAAATCCAATTAGTCCTTAATACATCCTTTATATATTTGGATCCTTGTGATATCTACTATATCTATAACACAAACTTGATTACATTCTACCTTCTCCTGTTTTCTGTGTGCATATCTTCTTTTTTTCACAATGGAAAAGCTACTTTAGGACAGATTCTAATCTCTGTCATATATATTCCTACAGCAGTTGGAGAAATTAGGAGAGCTTTGAGCACAAAGTATTGTATGAGTAATTATTTAGTCTGGTAAGTTTACATGAATTTGGCAGGTTCACAAAATGAGAACTTTCTTTGTTGTGATCTGGGAGTTCTTATTAGTGTTAACATTTTCACTGAAGTTTTTACTTCCTTAGCAGTCATGACAGTCATTTAATCTTTCTTTTTTAAAAATGATTGTAAGATTGAGAGAAACTCAGTGGGAGTTTAGTCAAGAGGAGGAAATATTTCAGAGCACAGTAAAAGGTCACTAATATACACACATACACAATAGGTCACTAAATCTGTACTTTCATTTCCAGGCCCAGTTAGAAATTCAAAAGTGGACCCTTACTGAACCGCTCTAACTGAAACAGCCTGAAAAAAGCACTGACATGTTAGTGAAGCTCTAAAAAGTTTCAGTAGAAGAATTTCAAAGGACTGAGTAACATTTAACAAATGATTTGCTTTTAGGGAATGTCTATGTAGAATGTTAGATTGAGGGCTATAAAAAGGTTTTCCTTGTATGGGACCAGTTTAGAAGATATAATCAATCTTAGCAATTCAGACTATCCATATCTGAGCTGCATTGATCAGTTACCAATAGGGTACATGTATTTCATAATCAAGGCCCTTTACATTGCCTCTGTCTTGGTATCTCAGCCAAGTGCAGCATTAATGTGTCTTGTAGTAATGAGAAAGTTAGCCTGAACTAAGGATGGAACTTCATTTTAATCAGTTCTTTGTGAACCCACGACCAAGTTTTGTATGCTTTAACTATGAGTCACAAATTCCCATGATGAATAGCTAGCTCTGCTAGATAACATACACATGTGTAAAAGGTATACAATGTAATGGGGTTTTTCCAATTTTTAAATTATTGTTGCTCAGTTACAATTATCCTACCTTTTTTCCCATTTCTCTTCCTAGTCCCACCACCCCCACAGTCAATCCCCACTCCCTTGTCCATGCCCATGAGTCCTCTATTCAGATGATATTTTTTATACATGTTTACATTGTGGGCCCTGGCTGGTGTGGCTCAGTGGATTGAGTGCTGGCATGTGAACCAAAGGGTCACCAATTTGATCACCGGTCATGGGACATGACTGGATTGCAGTCCAGGTCCCCAGTTGGGGGCATGCAAGAGGCTACCACACATTGCTGTTTCTCTTCTTTTCTTACTCCCTCCCTTTCCCTCTCTAGAAATAAATAAATAAATCTTTTAAAAGTATATACATGTTTACATTGTGAAGTGATTACTATAATCAAACTAATTGTGGTATCAAAACTATTGCCATATCAATAACTTCTATAGTTACTATATTTTTACAAATAATCACCTTATTGAGGAGAAATCATGCCCTCAAAATTCATCTTAAATTGATTTGTAGCAGGGAACTAATACAGATAGACACACAGCTTAAAAGTCAGGTGTCCTCATAGAATGTTGTTAGGAAAAAACCATATTGCTTAATGAATACAGAACTGAAGAAAAGGAAGTTGTTAAGAGTTCTTACTAGCATTGAGGATATTCTGATATTTGGCTTATTTAGAAATATTTCTCTTCAGGGGGTGAGAATTTATCAACAACTTTGTTGTTTTTTAAATTATCTTTTTGTCTTTGATTTTTTAAAGTTTTATTATAATGTGTCTTGCTGAACTTTGTTTTGGATGGAAAATTTGGGGTGGTCTATTAACTTTGAATTTGGATGTCCAAATCTCTACCCAGGTTTGGGGTTTTCTCAGTCATTGTATCTTTACATAAGCTTTCTTCTCCATTTCTTTCTCTCGTCGCCTTTCGGGACTCCAATAATGAGTAGAATGTTTCTCTTAATGGTTCCCTTCAATTTCCATAGAGTTTCTTCATTCCTTTTTATTCTTTTTCTTTTTATTTCTTTGACTACATAATTGTAAATGATCTGTCTTCTAGGTCACTAGTTCTTTCTTCTGCTTGTTCCAATTTGTTCTTGAAGCTCCATATGAAATCTTCAGTCATTGTATTCTTCAGCTCCAAGATTTCTGTTTATGTGTGTGTATTTTTTACATTTCCTATATCTTTATTAAACTTCTCATTTTGTTCTTATATTTGTTTTCCTGGTTTGATTAAATTGTTTATCTGTGTTCTCTTATAGCTCTCTGAGTATCTCTAGAGCAATTATTTTGAATGTTTTATTAGACAATTCCTGTATTTCTATTTGTTTGAGGTCAGTAACCGAATTTATTTCTCTTCTTCGGTGGAATCATGTTTTTCTGGTTCTTCATGATCCCTGTAGCTTTGTGTAGATGACTGAGCATTTGAAGAAGCAGCTACTTCTGGGTTTGGTAGGGAAAGACCTTCAACTGTTGGTGACAGCATATTAGAACATGCTGTGACCCTGGGTCTAGTAATGCAGGGCAGAAATATGAGGGGTGTGTGGTGGCCCCAGGTTTGTGGGGTATACCTACTTGTTAGATCATATCACTGGCATCCAAAACATTAACAACTTTGTGGTTCTTCATGAGTGCTTCAGGGGGTCCACAGAGTTTGAAAGGGCAGTTTGGTTCTTCAGCAGTGACTCCAGGTCCAGTGGCTAGAGACCAACATGAAGGCAGGAATTCATAGTAGCTGGATTAACTAGTGTGCACTTTCTCAGTTGTGAGGGCTAACTGAAAGTGCCTGTGTAGTGGCAGGGGTAAGTTTCAAACACACATGTAGTGGTGGGGGCCAAGGAAAGTAGAAAGTGTTATGACCAGCTGTAGGTTGCTTTTGACAGTGGCCTGAGTTGTCAGTGTGCACTACCATTAATGCTGGTTCTCACCATGGGCATATGACAGTGGAGCTTGGAGTTGGGAGTCAGGTTGGGGGATTGCAGATGCAGTCCTGGAGGAGCCAGTAGCAGGTTAGCACAGTGGTGCAGGCTAGTGATAGAAGATCAGGCTGAATCTGGACCCACATGTAGCTACAGAAGACTTGACTATCAGTGTGCACTCTATAGCCATACAGTCTCTCCACAGGCAAGTACACAGCTGTGGAGGCTGGTGACAGAGATCAGGTTAGGAGTGTGCAAGTACACAGATAGAGGGACTAGCAGCAGATGAATGCAGTGATACAGTCCAGCAATGTGAGATAGAACTGGATCTGGGCTCACAAGCATCTGAGGAGGCCCTCACTGTCAGGGTGCACTGCTGTAGTTACACAGTATCCTTACTGTGTTCATACGGCAGTGGGAGCTGATATTGGGGTTGGACTGAAAGCAGGGAGATATACATCTGGGAAATAGTTATAGGGGAGCCCAGTGGTGTAGGACAGTGAGAGGAGATGGGGCCAAATCCTGGTCCACAAGCAGCTTAGAGGCCTTGGCTATTCACATGCACTTACAAGACTGTAAGGTCTTACCATGGGTGTACACACAGCTATGGAGGCTGGAGACAGATGTCAAGCCAGCAACAGGCAAATGCACAGGGGTTAGGGCTACCCTCAAATGTGTGCATCATGGTGTGATGTTTAGCTGTGTGATTTTAGGCTGGTGTCTTGCACTCACACAGCCACAGATGCCCGGGCTGGCTGCTGGGGTGGGTCCTAGGCTCTGGTGGAGGTGGAGTCAGGGTGAGGAACAGGGAGGGATTCAGGTGACTGGCATCAGCAAATGAAAATACCCTTGGAACAAAAACTAGTGAAATCTGCAGGGTGTCTGCATGAGTTTGTTGGTAATTGGTTTCTTTAATGGCAAAAGTTTCTGGAATCTTCTGCAGAGCAGGTCACTGGATACTGTGGTTGGTACTATTAGATAGCTAATATTGGTAGCTCTTGCTTTTCTTTCTTGTTTTCTTTTTTCTATATATCTCAGCTTTACCAGTCTTTGAATGGAGTGAAACCAAAGCAGGCCTTTCGTGTGTGGCCCCTAAAGGCTGGAGAAACTGGTTGCTCATCCTACTCTACCTTTCCCAGTGAGAGAAACTCTTTCTAACTGACAAGTTTATTGGCACTGAGCAATATTGGCTTTGGGTATGGAATGATCCAGGCAACATGAAACTCTTTTTCCTATTGGTTTTCTGCAATTATTCTCAAATTTTTGTTCCACTATATTATGGAAGTTTCTTTTAATTTTTAATAACATTGAGGTAACATTTTTTAATAACACAAATTTCAGATGTACAACATTACAATTTGGTGCCTGCATTCTCAATTGTGTGCTCAACCCCCAAAATCTACTTTCCTTCCATTACCATACATTTGAATCCCCTTATCGTTTTCCCTGCACCACCCCTATTCCACTGTGGCAACCAGTATTCTGTTTTCTGTATCTATAAGTTTGTTTTGTTTTATTAGTTCATTTGTTACTTTTTCTGTTTTACATTCCACATATTAAAGAAATAATATGGTTTTTGTTCTTTTCCATCTGACTTATTTTACTTAGCATGACACCCTCAAGATGTCATCTTGAATGGACTCCAGAGCTCTCCTGGAGCTGTTTTTATTTGTGGACCACCATCTGATTGTTGATCTTTCATGAGTTTCCTACTGTGTGATCTTGGCGATGTTTGGCGATGTCTGTCTTTTCTCAAATATATTTTTTAAAATTCCCTATTGATTTATTTTTGAGACTTTAATCATTCAAAATATCTTAATAGAGCAATAAAAGCAGAAAATAGTTGGATCTGTAGTAGTTATGAAATCAACAAGTTATGCCCTGGCTGGTGTAGCTCAATGAATTGAGCACAGGCCTGTGACCCAAAGGATCCCGGCTCGATTCCCAGTCAGGGCACATGCCTGGGTTGCAGACCAGTTCCCGGCAAGAGACGCATGAGAGGCGACTATACATTGATATTTCTCTCCCTCTCTCTCTTTCTCTCTCCTTCCCTTCCCCTATAAAGATAAATAAATAAATAAAAATTGAAAAAGAACATTATTATTAAAAAAAGAAATCAACAAGTTGCTATGTCTAGTTATATAAGAAAGATCAATTAGAGAAGTAAATACAATGCTACAAATGGTCATGTTAAGCCTTTTTCCAGACCAGGAACCTTCAAATCCTATCAATGAAGTTTTCCCTTTCTTCTTCATTTGAATAGTTTTCAAGGAAATTGTTCAAAGAATTAAATATATGTGTCTTTGTTAGCTAATGTGGGAGAAAGTATTTGGAAGTCTTTTGAAAATAATATGTGTTTTCAACTCAGGAACAGATACTTCATTTGGGGGCAGTTTAATAGGCATTGTTTAATTTTGAAGAAAATATCCTTCTATAATTCATTGAGGGATATTGCCAGTGAATTTACCAGCTGTGTGTCTGGCTCCAGAAATCCTTCTTTCCCTCTCTACCTATCAAAACAGTTTTTCAGACAAGTAGGTCTTCCACATTAGATTATGAATTCCTTTCTGAGAAAAAGCCATGTTTATTAATCTTAGGTATTTCCCTCTACAAGCCCAGTATAGTATCTGACACAGAATAGTTGCTCCGTAAATAACAGTTAAGGAAAATCAAACCCATCTAAGCTTCATGTTATCCACTCAGGGCCTTGTGGTCCTAAGGAGAAAATGACGATTATAGTTTAATCAGGTAAAAGGTATATAAACTTGTTTATGTGTTATATCTTTTGAATAAAAGGTAGCTTAATCTACTTTCAGAACACAAACCTCCAGAAGGCTCTCACCAAGTGAATATAATTATGGAAATATACTGCCAGATTAGAGAACATAAAGTGAATTTTCTGTGAAGACTGAATTCACTTAGATGTATGGACAGTATTGCTTATATGCTGCCTGTAAACCCTAGCACCCCCATCAGAATAATTTGTGATGCTTTAAAAAATGCAGAGTGAGACATAAAGTACTGAAAACTTCATAGATTCACTTCTCAGTGACTAGATTATATATTAATATGTAGAATGCAGTGACTTATAGAGGTATATTTACATTGGCTAATTTTGTGGGTTACACTTATTGAATTTTGTTCTGTGACTGTAGTGGAAAGAGCATTCTATGTTCTGTACAACAAATTTCCCTAGGTACTAACAATGTTTACTTAAGCTCCAAAATGGGCTGCATGAAAAACATACAGTCAGAAAGGGCATTAGCTTGGTGTGCCTAGTGTGTCTGAGGTAGTCATTCACATTGTAGTAACCATCAGCAAAGTCCAGGAAAAGTTTGTGAGCCAAGAATACCTCAGCTATTGCTCTGGCATATTTTACATAAGGTGGTGAAGATGGAACTTTGTCTTTTACACCTGATAAAGGTCCTGATGAAAGCAGATGAGGCAAAATTATATAACTTCTTCAGTTTTCAAAGTCATATGGAAATTAATCAATATTGGAAATTCATATTCAATAAAGAGACTGCATTTTACTCAAGTGAAAAGGTGAGTTATTATGATTTCTGCTTATGAGACTATAGAAACCAGTATGACACATGTAAAAAAGTTTTCACAAGTTAATAACTTGTGTGCTATCTCTTGCACTGGAGATTTTGGTCTATCATTTTATTTGTACAGTGACAAGAATACTATGTCATAGCATTATGCTAAGCAAAATAAGCCAGGCAGTGAAAGACAAATACCATATGATCTCACCTTTAACAGGAACCTAATCAACAAAACAAACAAACAAGCATAATATAACCAAAAACACTGAAATTGAGAACAGGCTGACAGTCACCAGAGGGGAGAGGGGAGGGAATTTCAGGGGAAAAGGGGAAGGGTTTGGAGTAACAAGTATGAAAGACACATGGACAAAAACTAGGGGAGGTGGAAATGGGTGGGAGGTGGGGAGGGTTGGGGGTGTGGGCTGGGATGGGAGTAAAAGACAGATAACTGTACAAGAACAACAGTTAAAATAAAAAAAATAAAAAAATACCATGTCAAACACACTAATGAAGAGAGGTGTTTCTCAATTGTTAAAAGGGTGTCTCCTTCAACTTCATGTTCCTGAATGATGGATCCCTGTTTTACTTCTATTGCAAGTGTGAAGGTCCCCTACTAACCATCTAATGTGGCACTAACCCAGATATAGTGTTCAAAAGTTTCACCTTCCTTGAAACCAGTGGCCACCTAGATACCCAGTTATCACATTATACAAATTTTTTATTTAAATGAATATTTAGAATAGTGTCTTTAGTACTTCCTCTTTCTTGAATGCCTGAGGGAATTAAAAACACAACCTTACTACTCTTCCTACCATTGACATTCTGGAATAAATTAGTATAGGACTAAAAACGGTGCCTGTGGTATATGAAATGTATGTTTCTGAAATCTTTAAATCAAATATCTATAATTCATACTCTATTTTGTTTACCAATTACCAATTATCATCATTATTCTAGAGGAGCTTGATTTAAATATCTGTTAACTGTACAATTGAGAGCTAATGTCAATACTAGCTATCTCACAAGAAGAAGAAACATAAACCGCAAAGGAATCTGGTTTTTAAGGAAATTTTATGGTAAATATTTTCTAAAAATAGAATCACAGGGTTACAGAATCTTGGAGCTGGAAGGGAATTTAGAAGTCATGTGGTACAATCTTCTAGCTTCTAGACTGAAGGCATTTTTGTATACCAACAATGAAATATCAGAAACAGAAATTAGGAAAAAAAATTCCACTTACTATATCAACAAGAAAAAATAAAATACTTAGGAATGAACTTAACCAATGAGGTGAAAGACCTGTACTCAGAAAACTACACAACACTGAAAAAAAAAGGGAAATTAAGGAAGACACAAATAAATGGAAGCATATACCATGTTCATGGATTGGAAAAATTAACATCATTAAAATATCCATACTACACAAAGCAATGTAAAGATTCAACACAATCCCTATCAAAATACTGATGAAATATATCACAGACACAAAACAAATATTTCAAAAATTTATATGGAACCATAAATGACCCTGAATAGCCTCAGCAAATTTGAGAAAGAAGAACGAAGTAGGAGGGATCACAATACCTGATATCAAAGTATATTACAAGGCCATTTTAATCAAAACAGTCTGGTGCTGGTACAAGAACAGACACATAGAATAGAGAACTCAGAAATAAATCCATGTCCGTATGGTCAGTTAATATTTGATAAAGGAGGAGGGGATCCAAGATGGCGGCATGGTAAGAGGACGTACATCTCTTTGCCTCCCACACATAGGTCTTAAACCGGGACATTTTTCAATGCAGCACAGCAAACAGACACCAGAAACACAGCATATTTGAAAACAGATTATCGAAAAATACAGTGGACGTTGAAAAACCGGACGGTAAGGAGAGTACTCCGGCGGTGCGGAGACCAGGGCGGGGGCCGAGAAACCAGGCCAGGGCTGGCCGAAAGACGCAGGGGAGGGAGCAGAAACATCCGCTCCCTGGGCAGCCAAGCAGGGACCTGCCACGCCAGCATAAACCTGGTCGCTTGAAATCTCACAGACAGGAGTTAAGACCTCATAGCCCCGGGAGGAACGAACGCGGGAGCTGGAGCGAGCACCTTGGTCTGCGCCCGCGCGACATTGTAAAACCAGCCGCTCCCTGATCAGCCAAGCAGGGACCCGGCAGCTCGGAGACCAGGGTCGGGGCTGAGAAACCAGGCCAGGGCTGGCCGTAAGTCTCAGGGGAGGGAGCTGGAGCGAGCACCTTGGTCTGCGCCCGCACGACATTGTAAACAGCTGCTAGGGGATCCGTGCATCAGCGCGCCCAGGGAGACCCGGTGCGACAGGGCGCGCAGTCGCTGGGCACCATAGGGGTTGAACCGTGTTCGTGGGACAGTTGGAACCTGTGCAAGGAAGACTCAGGAAACATCGGGACTTGTGGGCGCACGACCACAGTTCACGCCTGGGTCCCTGGGCAGAGAATCTAGGGACACCTCTGAGGACAGTAGGCCAGAGAAAACTGAATGCTGAACAAGGGAAAAATAAAAAAATAAAAAACAATATGGTCACCCCTCGGCCACTACAGTCTTCAAGAACAGAAAAATCAGCTTGGCAAGATTGATAACAGCAAGAATTACCGGTTTTGGTGTTATTCGGTTTTTTAATTTTTTTGGTGGAGTTTTTTTTTTTTCTTTTTTTTTTCTCTTTTTCTCTTTTTCACTATTTTGATCTCTTTTCCCCTCAACTCCTTTTGGCTTCTCAATACTTCTTTCTTGTTTTACTCCTTCTTCCTTTCTTCCCAAGCTTACCACTCCTTCCTGTCTTTTTTCTCTTTTTCATTCTACTTTTCTTTATTCTCTTTTCACTTTTTTATTTCCTTTTCCTT
>PVKU01006599.1:0-101011 GCA_004027475.1 Anoura caudifer
GAACAAGTATAAAGGACACATGGATAAAAACTAGGGGAGTGGAAATGGGAGGGAGGTGGGGAGGGCTGGGGCGGTGGGCTGGGATGGGAGTAGAAGACAGAAAACTGTACAAGAACAACAATTAAAATAAATTTAAAAAAAGGAGAACTTAAAAAAATGGGCAAAGAATGTGAACAGACACTTCTCCAAGGAGGACATATAGAGAGTCCAAAGACATATGAAAAAATGCTCAGTATTGCTAGCCATCAGAGAGATGCAAATTAAAACCATAATGAGATACCTCCTTGCACCACTGAGAATGACTATTCTAAACAAAGCAACAAACAACAAGTGTTGGAGAGGGTGTGGGAAAAGGGAACCCTAGTGCAGTGTTGGTGGGATAGCAGACTTGTACAACCACTATGAAAACAGTCTGGAATTTCCTCAGAAAACCTAAAATGGAAATGCCTTTTGACCCAGAAGTTCCACTGCTAGGATTACATGCTAAGAACCCTGAAACACCGATCCAAAAGAATCTATACACCCCAATGTTCATAGCAGCACAATTTACAATAGCCAAGTGCTGGAAGCAACCTAAGTGCCCATTAGTAAATGAATGGATCAAAAAACTATGGTACATCTATACAATGGAATTCCATGCAGCAGAATGAAAGAAGGAGCTCCTACCCTTTGCAACAGCATGGATGGAACTGGAGAGCATTATGCTAAGTGAAATAAGCCAGGCAGTGAGGGACAAATTCCATATGATCTCACCTTTAACAAGAACTCAATCAACAAAATGAACAAAGAACCAAATTATAACCAAAGATATTGAAATTGAAATTGAGAACAAGTTGATAGTGACCAGCGGGGAGAGGGGAGGGGATAATGGGGGAAAGGGTGAAGGGTTTACAGGAACAATTGTGAAGGACACATGGACAATAACAAGGGGGGTGAAAACAGGGGAAGGGAGGTGGGGAGGGCTTGGTTGATGGGGAGGCATGTGGGGAAATGGCTGAAAATGTTAATTAAAACACGATTAAAGATGTTAATTAAAAAATAAATAAAATCTTTTAAAAAAATAAATGCTGTTAAGTCTGTGTGATTAAATCAACATAATCATAATCTAAGTTTAGACAACACATCAGTGTAGCAGGTAGCAAATCCAGACTGAGATCCCAGGATATGTGAAAAGTTAATGTATAACCAAGGAAATAGTTAAGTTCAGTGTAAAATGATAGATTATTTAATAATTAATACTGGCACAATGGCTATCCATTTTAGAAAAATAAAAGTGGATTCCTATATTAAAAACTGTAGAAAAATAAATTACAGGTGGATTAATATTTAATACAAAATAAAATGGTAAATATGGGAAGTCTGATAGACTGTAGGTGCAGTGTAGGAACAGAAGAAATCTTTCTAATAAGACTGTATATCCAGAACCTATGTAAAAGAAGAGATAGACCAATTCAACTGTAACAACATTAAAAGTACATTTTTAGGTTGTTAGAGGGGAAGAGGGAGGGGACAGTGGGAAGTAAGGTTTTCAGGAACTACTATAAAAGACACATGGGCAAAACCAAGGGGGAGGGTGGAAGCAAGTGAGGGAGGTGTGTTTGGCTGGGGTGAGGGGGAAGGGGTGGGGAGAAAATGCAGACAACTGTAATTGAACAACAATAAAGTAATAAAAAATAAAAGTGCATTTTTAGAAAAAATAAATCAGTTCTGACTGATATTTCAGTTGAAAATGAAGGTTATAAAATTTGTACTTAACTTCAATTTTATATATTTGTATCTATTTTTTCTTATGCTGAAATCTTGGTTTCTCATGATATTGACACGAATATTTCTTTAGTTTATCCTACAATATATATCGTATAGTTTTAAAATACCAATTACAGTGTTATTAATAACAAATATGATTGTTGAATGAAACATGATTTCTCTGTGATTCTTTTTGTCTTTGGGGTATATCCCACCAGTGTAGTCAAATGATTGTGCTTTAAAGAAACCTGGCATAATTCTTCGCTGTGTAGTTCTGCCAACTGTCACATATCTAAAGTCATTTGTTGTATTTATTTTGTTTTTAACATTTAGGGATTTGGTGGTTTAATTTTTAATGTAATTATGAAAAAACTACATGGTTCCAAAGTCAAAACTGTAAGACATTCAGAGAAGTCTAGCCTTCATTCTTGACCCCTAACAACCAATTCCTTCTTCTTAGAGATAATCATATTATTCGCTCTTAGTTTACACTTCTACTGTTTATTTTTGAAAACATAAACAGTTATATATGTTCTTATTTCCCCCTTTCTTTCATAAAAGTAGCATACTGTAATACTATTCTGTGCCTTGCTTTTTCACCTAATGGTATATCCTGGAGATCACTTCATAGTGTATAGAAATTTTCCTCATTTCTTTTTACAGCTGCAATGTTATTCCATTTTTTCAATGTACATATTTTTATCCAGCAAACCTCCTATGACAGACATTTGGATGGTTTAAGACTGTCAAAAATTTATTCCTAGTGGGTACATGAGAAAGTGATATTGTGAAATAATAGAAAATACAAAGGTGGGCAAAAGTAGGTTTATAGTTGTGAGTACATGAAACACAGAGTTTTTTCTTATATTATAATTTAAGAACATATAATTTATATGTAAGCCTACTTTTGCCTATAGATAGATAGATGATAGATAGATATAGATGATATAGATATAGATTAGATATAGATATAGAATCTCTACTCCAAGTTTCCGGCATGGAGCTCCTGTACCAGATTCCTGTGTCAATTCCTAAAAGATAAGAGCACAAAGAGCACCTTTTGTTTTAATATTTGTTTGTTGACACTGGTTCCTGACACCAGGCTCCTAAATTCCTTGGAATTTCCTGGGTGATAGAGGTGTCTTTTTTTTTTTTTTTTTGAGACAGCTGCACCTTTAGTTTTTTATATTTTATTTATTTACACTATTATGTTGTTGCCACTTTTTTCTCCTTGCCCCACCTCCATCCAGCCCTTGTTCCCCTGCCCCAATCAGACCATCACTACACTATTGTCTGTGCCCATGAGTCATGCATATATGTTCTTTGGCTAGTACCATTACTTTCTTTCTTCTGGCCCCCCTTCCTCTGCTCCTTTTTAATAGCTGTCAGTCTGTTCCATGTATCTATGCCTCTGTTTCTATTTTGTTCATTAGATTCCAAATATAAGTAAGATCATATGATATTTGTCTTTCACTGACTGGCTTATTTCACTTATCATAATACTCTCCAGGTCTATTCACGCTGTCACAAATGGTAAGGTTTCCTTCTTTTCTATTGCCATGTAGTATTCCATTATGTTGTAATGAAGTGACTCTTAGTGGACTCCTGAACTTCCAACTCCCGGACGGGAGCTCATCACAGCCATACACACAAATACTAAACCATGATTAGAAACTTGGAACTTTTAGCCCCACACACAATTCCCTGGGAGGAGGAGAGAGGCCGGAAATGAATCTAATAATCTATTATGCTTTCATGATGAAGCCTTCATAAAAATCCCAATAATACAGGGTTTAGAGAGCTTCTGGGTTGGTGAACATACTTATATGCTTGGAGAATGATGTATCCGAACTCTACAGGGACAGAAGCTCCTGCACTTTGGAACCTTTGATATGTTTTATATACAGTAGTCCCCTCATTATTCATGGTTTTGAGTTCTGAGATTTCAGTACCCACAGTCAACCATGAACAAGAAATTTTAAAGGGTAACTTCCAGTCAAGATGGAGATATAAGTACACACAGCTTGTCTCTTTGCACAACCACATCAAAATTACAACTAAACTATAGAACAATCATCAGTCAGAAATTGAGCTGAATGGAAGCCCTACAACTACAGACTTAAAGAAGAAACTACAATTGTACTGGTAGGAGGGGGAGACACACAGAACAGGCTGGTCCCACACCCACATGTGGCAGATAAAAATTGGAATAACTCAAGGGCAAAGGGTTCAACTTCACAGCATGACCCCAGCCCAGGATTCCAGTGCCATGAAGAGACATCCACATAACTCATGGCTGTAAAAATCAGTGGAGAATGAGGCTGTGGAAGACAGAAACTGCTGGAGTCTCAGGAAGTTCCTTTTAAAGGGCCCAAGCCCAGACTTACTCATACTCACTTCCTCTGAGCTCCAGTGTGGGGGCAGCAGATTGAAAGGCATCAGAGACATACGGGCAGTAATTGGATTGTCCAACACCAGGGCAAGAGCTGGGGGACAGCTTTCTCCTAGACAGAAGTGCTGGCAGAAGACATTGTTCCTTTTCTGAGCCCTCCTCCCACAGAGCTACAGAGCCAGCAGGTGGGCGCCATCCATAGCTGAGTGTCCATCAACCTGGCTCACACTATTTGCCCCATCCAGGTGATCCCTAAGTCTCTGCCCCTCCCACTTTCAGGCCCACCCAAGCTGTTTTCAGTGGCTTTTCCATATGAATAGCTTGTCTTGGCCCATGTTTCAGAGTTTCCTAAATTATCCCAAACAACCAGTCTGGCTTAGTGAGGCCCATACCTCTTGCCAAGTTGCCCCAAGCTTGGCACTAGCAGCAGCCAGCCTTGGTTCACAGCTTGGCTTCATCTAGGCACCTCCAAGGCCAGCCAAGTAGTAGCCATCTTCAGATAGTTTTGTAACTTATGCTGTATGACCCTGGACAGAACACAGACCTTGGATGTGCCAATAGCAATCAATGCTCAACTACAACAGCAGGGTATACACAGCCCACACAGTGGGTGTACCTTGAGTACCCAGCTTGGGTAATAGGGGAGGCTGTGCCACTGGACCCAAGCCTTGGAGACATAGCAGCTCTAGAAACAAACACACAGAGGATGCCAAAATGCGGAGACAAAGAAACATGGTCCAAATAAAAGAACAGACAAAAACTCCAAAAAAGAACTAAACAAAATGGAAACAAGCAGGCTACAAGATACAGAGTTCAAAACACTGGTTATAAGGATGCTCAGTGAACTTAGTGAGGACCTCAGCAGCATAAAAGGGGGCATGTAGTCCATTAAAAACAGTCAGAAATGAAGGAAACACTAATTAAAATAAAGAATAATTTACAGGGAATCAACAGTAGAGTGGATCAAACCAAGAACCAAATTAGTAATTTGGAATATAAGGAAGCAAAAAACAACCAATCATAACAGCAAGAATAAAGAAGAATCCAAAAAAATTAGGATAGTGTAAGCAGCCTCTAAGACAACTTCAAGCATGCCAACATTTGCATCGTGGGGGTGCCAGAAGGAGAAGAGAGAGAGCAAGAAATCGAAAGACCGTTAAAAAAATGACAGAAAAATTCCCTAAATGGGTGAAGGAAGTAGACATACATGTCCAAGAAGCACAGAGTCCCAAACAAGATGGACCCAAACAGGCCCACCCCAAGACACATCATAATTAAAATGTCAAAGGTTAAAGACAAAGAGAATCTTAAAAGCAGCAATAGAAAAGCGGTTAGTTACCTATAAGGGAGCCCTCATAAAAATCAGTCAGCTGATTTCTCAAAAGAAACTTTGCAAGTCAGAATGGAGTGGCAAGAAATATTCAAAGTGATGAGAAGCAAGGACCTACCACCAAGATTACTTGACCCAGCAAAGCTATCATTTAGCATTGAAGGACATATAGTTTCCCAGATAAGAAAAAGCTAAAGGAGTACATCACCACCAAACTAGTATTATATGAAATGTTAAAGGATTTTCTTTAGGAAGAATAAGATAAAAAATATGAACAGTAGCCCTGGCTGGTGTGGCTCAGTGGACTGAGTGCTGGCCTGTGAACAAAAGGGCTGCTGGTTTGATTCCCAATCAGGGCGCATGCCTGGGTTTTGGGCCAGGTCCCCAGTAAGGGGTGTAGGAGAGGCAACCACACATTGATGTTTCTCTCCCTCTCTTTCTCCCTCCCTTTCCCTCTGTTAATTAATAAATAAATAAATAAATAAATAAATAAATAAATAAATAAAATCTTTAAAAAATATGAGCAGCAAAATGTCAACAAATACATATCTATCAACAACTGAATCTAAAAAAGAAAATAAACAAGTGGAACAGAAACAGAATCAATGTTGATGGTTGCCAGATGGGAGGGGGAGGGGGGGTGGGCAAAAGGTCAACCATTAAGAAGTACAAGTTAGTAGTTACAGAATATCCATGGGGATGTATAGTTCGGTATAGGAAATGGAGTAGCCAAAAGTACACATGCATGACCCAGGGACACATGGACAATGGCAACAGTGTAGAGATTGACTGAGGGATTGAGGGGCTGGGTGGAAGGGTGGAAAGGGGGAAAAATTGGGGCAACTGTAATAGCATAATCAATAAAATATAATTAAAAAATAAAAATCAATGTAAAAATATTAAAGGGAAAATTTTAGAAATAATTTATAAGTTTTATTCTGCACCATTCTGAGTAGCATGATGAAATCCTTAAGCCATCATGCTCCATTCAGCCCAGGTACTGAATCATCCCTTGTCCAGCATTTTCACACTGTAAATGCTTCCCATCTGTTAGACACTTAGTAGCTGTTTTGGTTATGAGATGGACTGTGTTGGTATCACAGTGCTTGTGTTCAAGTGAACCTTATTTTACTTAATAATGCAACATTCACATAACTCTTATTACAGTACATTTTTATAATTGCTATATTTTATTATTAGTTATTGTTGTTAATCTCTCACTGTGTCTATAAATTAAACTTTATCATAGGTATTTATGTACAGTAAAGAGCATAGTATATGTAGAGTTCAGTACTATCCATTTTCAGACACCCATTGGTGATGGAACATACCCCCCCTTGGATAAAAGGGGAATACTATATAACATGCATATATATATATATATATATATATATATATATATATATATATAAAATATATGAAATAACACAAAACGGTGTAACATAAAAACAAATCAGAAAAATGAACATCTCTTAAGGAAAAATGGGCAAACATAAATAGGTGGTCAACATATGAAAAAAATTTCAAAGTTACTTCCACATACTTCCAACAGGTATGTAAATGGTTTATCCCTTTCTGAAAAGCAGTTTGCCAACAAATATTAAGAGCCTTAAAATGCTCATACTTTTTGACTTAATAAATCCACTTCAGAGTAACTACTCTAAAGGGTCTCTCTGAAGTGCAGTATTTTACATGCAAAGAAAGTCTTCACTGGATGATTTATAATAGGAAAATTGTGCAAAAGATCTAAATGTGCAAATTTTGGGAGGTGTTGTGTTTAGCTTTATGACTTGTACATACTACGAAGCCATTCAAATGATATCAAAGAAGAGGAGTGAAGCATAACAATCGAGAGAATAGGTTTTTGAGACAGATCTGAATTCAAGTTGGAGCACTGTCATAGGCTATGTGATTCTGGGAAAATCACTTTACAGCAGGAGTGTCAAACTCACTTTCACCGGGGGCCATATCAGCCTCATGGTTGCCTTCAAAGGGCCAAACTAATTTTAAGACTATATAAATATAACTTCTTCTTAACTGTTAAGGAGTTTAAATTACATTTGGCCCTTTGAAGGCAACCGTGAGGCTGTTGTGGCCCCTGGTGAAAACGAGTTTGACACCTCTGCTTTACAATCTTTCTAAGCCCCACTTTTCTCATCTGTATAATAGGGGCAATAACCATTTTAACCCATAGGTGTTGTGTGAGGATTAAATGTGATTATTCATGTATTTAACACAGTGCCTGGCAGACAGATTAGTAAATGGTAACTCAATAACTCTAGGATATTGGTTTTTACAGATGAGAAAATGGGATGAAAGACAGGGTGGGCCACTTACCTGAGGTCACACAGCTAGTAAGTGTTGAGCTGGGATTCAAACATAAAATTTGACCTTAAAATCTGTGTTCATAACTGCAGAACTAAAATGTTAGCTGTTTATGCTGTCGTTGCTGCTGCTTAATGACCTGGGAAAATGCTTATGAAAAAAATGTTGAATAAAAAAAGTAGGGTACAAAGTTGTATGTGTAGTATTATTCTGATTTTCTTTTGAAATTATTGCACATACATAAACGTGTGGATAAAAGACTGGAAGAAAATATGCCAATATTAAAATGATTATCTTTTGAATAAAGTGTTTACAACAATCCTGGCACATAGAAAATATTAATATTATCATTCTGATCATGTTTTGATCTTCTGACCAAAAACAAGAGTCTCCTCTTTGGAGACTCTTCTGAAGAGTCTCCAAAACCATCTAAATGTGATGTTAGTTGCATTTATTCTGCTTACGACTCATACTTACTGTATCTGAGAATTTGCATCTTTAATTCATCAGTTCTGGAATGCTCCCAGCCATTACTTCGTTGAATAGTACATTTTTTTCCAGTTATCCTCTATGTCTCTTTATTTATTTTTCACATGTTTTTGTTTCTTTATCTCTCTGAGCTGTATTCTGTATGCCTATATTCCAGTTTACCACATTTTATCTGTGCTTAATCTGTGTTTTAATATGTGTATTGAGTTTTCAAACTACTTTCAAAAAGTTTTTAAAACTTTTTTCATTTCTATATATTTTTTTCAAAACTACTTGGTCTTTTTTTTTTAATGGTGCCTTGTTCTTTTGTCACATTTTTAGTTATGTCTTTAATCATATTTTATTATTTTATTTTATATATATTTTTTATTTTTTGTCCTCATCCAGACTTGCTTATTGATTTTAGAAAGGAGGGGAGATACAATATTTAAATGTAATACTGTGCCTTGGCTGGTGTGGCTCAGTGGCTTGAGTACTGACCTGTGAGCTACAGGGTCCCCAGTTTGATTCCCAGTCAGAGCACATGGCTGGGTTGTGGACCAGGTCAGGTCCCCAGTGGGGGACGCGTGAGAGGCAACCACACATTTATGTTTCTCTCCCTCTCTTCCTACCTCCCTTCCCCCTGTCTAAAATAAATAAATAAAATCTTTAAAATATAAAAAAAATAAATTTAATACTGTGAAGGTAACCTATCTTTGTCAATTTTTCATTTTTTCAACCACTTTAATATTCTGGAAAAAATTAACCATTTAAGAGCACATAAAAGCACATATTTGGGACCCACATTTTTCCCTTTGCTTCAAGCTCCAGTATGGCTGGATGTGGCATTTAGTATTTTGATATTTTGTTCATCATGGATTTTTAAATTAATTTTGATTTTAAAGTATTGCCTTAATCCATTCATTTACTGATGAGCATTTGGGTTGCTTCCAGCACTTGGCTATTGTAAATTGTGCTGCTATGAACATTAGGATGCATAAGTTCTTTCGGATTGTTGCTTCAGGGTTCTTAGGATATAAACCTAGCAGTGACATTGCCGGATCAAAAGGCATTTCCATTTGTAGTTTTCTGAGGAAATTCCATATTGTTTTTCATAGTGGTTGCACAAGTCTGCAATCCCACCAACACTGCACTAGGGTTCCCGTTTCTTCACGCTCTCTCCAACATTTATTGTTTGTTGCTTAGTTTATGATGGTCATTCTCAATGGTGTGAAGTGGTATCTCATTGTGGTTTTAATTTGCATCTCTCTGATGGCTAGCGATACTGAGCATTCTTTCATATGTCTCTGGACCCTACACAGCAGAAAGAAAGAAGGAGCTCCTACCCTTTGCAACAGCATGGATGGAACTGGAGAGCATTATGTTAAGTGAAATAAGCCAGGTGATAAAATACAAATACCATGTGATCTCACCTTTAACAGGAACTTAATCAACAAAATGAACAAGGAACCAAATTATAACAATTGATATTGAGAACAGGTTGATACTGACCAGCGGGAAGAGGGGAGGGGATAATGGGGGTAAAAGGGTGAAGGATTTACAGGAACAATTGTGAAGGACACATGGACAATAACAAGGGGGGGGGGAAAACAGGGGAAGGGAGGTGGGGAGGGCTTGGGTGATGGGGAGGAGTAGGGGGAAAAGGCAGAAAACTGTACTTGAAAAACAATTTAAAAATTGCATTAAATGTTATTTATCTAGATTATTGAATTTTTGGCATCCCTTTAAATTTTGCATACAGGCAAGTGCCTTACACACCTCACCCTTAACTCAGCACTGCTTGAGGTTCTTAGATATAAGTAATTTACTTGAGACTAGGGATATGTGCAAGTATTGTAGTTAAAATATAGAGCTTTTATTCCTGTAAGTGGTTTCCATCACACCTTTTCACTCTTTAGCAGAGTTCAGAGTTCTGATGTGGGGACAAATTTTTATTTTTAAATAATTTTTATTTTTGGCTAGATAATACAGTCACATAATTCAAAATTCAAAGGGCACAGAGAAAAGATACATAGTAAAAAGTCTCCCTCCCTCCCCTACCCTTTGATCACCCAGTTCCTTTTTTCAGAGGCAACCAATGCTAACAATATCTTTCAAGAAATAATGTATGCTTATTCAAATAAATGCAAATGTATATTTTAATCCCCTCATGAATGTCTTGAACCCTGCTGTTTTAATTTAACATTATGTATTAGAGTTCATTCCATATCAGTAAATGAAGTTTTCCTTTTTATAGCTGCATGGTATCTCATTGTAGGAACATTATCTAACCAATATCTTATTGAGAGACACTTATGTTTTTCCAGTCCCTTTCTACTACAAACAATGCTGCAGTGAATAGCCTTGTTTATATGTCATTTGGTACATGTTGAATATATCTGTAGGACTGATGTGGACTCTGGCCAGCAGTGTCTGTGGTGTTATAGATGAGACAAAACAAATTCACACAGAGTACCAAAGTCCTGTGGAGAAAAAGGGACATCATGGCCAGTGTCTCAAGGGGAGAGTGCCTTGGCCACTCTCTTAAGGGGAGAGCACCTCGACCCTTGCCTTGACAAGCTTTTATTGGCTTTCTAATAGCATACATCAAAGAAGGTTTTCATTTATTATGCTCAGGTTTGCTTTAGGTGATTATTTTTACAGATAACAAAGGAAAGGATGTTACTGATTACTTCCTACACTAACAAGGAAAAAATGTTGCAAATGCAAGGGAACGATAAGAGTAATTGGTCTGTTACACCCAGTTCTTGGGAGAATTAGCACAGACTTCAGGAAGTTACTTTAAAGATACGCAGTAAACATTTGGTGCTTCAATTCAGGGTGAGGGAGTTTTAGCAAGAGCAAGTTACAAAGCAGCCTAGGTATAATGCAGGTCTGTTTTCCCACAGGAAAGCTGATCTGTGGGTTTGGCGTCCTGTGTGCTGACATGCACCTATGGGCTTTCCAATAGGGGTGGGCTACATTTGCCATTCCACGCAGATAGGTTCCCTATATAGGATGAATTCCTAGAAGTCAGATTTCTGGAATAGAAGCTTTGTACATCTATATTTTGGTAGGTATTGCTAAACTGCTGTCCGTAGAGGTGGTACCAATTTACACTCCCATCAGTAATGTAAGAGTGCTTGTTTTCTTACACCCACGAGCAACAGTTATCATATTTTTTGTTTTGCCAGTCCAATATGAGAGATGACAGCTCAGTGTAGAATTTTTCATTTCTATTAAATAAAAAAATATTTTCACATGTTCAGGAGCCATTTTTATTTCCATTTCTTTGAACTGTCGCTCTATATACTTTGCATATTTTTCTATTCAATGATTGGTCTTTTAAAATTTTTATTTATTTATTTTCAGATAGGTGAAGGGAGGGAGAAAGAGAGGAAGCTAAAAATCAATGTGAGAGATAAACATCGATCAGTTGTCTCTCCCATACCCCCAGCCAGGGACCTTGCCTGCAACCCAGGCATGTGCCCTGACCCAGAACCAAACCATTGACCCTCTGCTTTGTAGGACAAAGCCCAACCAACCAAGCCACGCTGGCCACAGCAAAACTCAAGTGATATTTTATCTTTTGTTTCCCTCTTGGCTTGTATAGAACATTGTATTTGTGAATAATCCTTTAAGCATTTCTGACTTAAGGTTTTCTGCATATGTTTCTTAAATTAGGCTACAATAAACAATTCCAGGGGTTACCCAGACACTTGGAGCAATAGAACTGGGAAGAGCCATTTATATAATTTTCTCCTCACAGCAAGTTCAACATGATCGGTTCTGCTATCTTCTTCTCTTCCGGTCATTTACCCATGGTTTAGTGAAGGAAAATGGCACATTTCAATGGCACATTTTTCTATACCCTACTTCCTTTTGTAGTATCTGTTTTACTCCTTTCCTCTTTGCTCCAGATTTCTCTCACAGCTCCCCCAGGTTCTTATTGTCTCCTCTTGTCCATCCCAACTTCCACTATCTGAACTGAATCCTCCACAGTCTCCTTCCTGAATTAGCAAAATATTTATTATTATTCCTCTGCTTTAATCCAGCCACCATATAGCTGCTAAAATGATCTTTCTAAATGTGTATGTGAGGGTAACAAGACTTTAATTTAAGCAGTTCTATGTTGTTTGAAAGTTTTAAAACATGCATGTAGTACTTTTGTCATTAAAAAAGGTGCAAATATCATTATACCACTCCACTGTTTAAAATCCTTCTATAGCTGCCATTGATTGCAAGGTAAAACTCAAAATTCTTAGTATTATATGCTCCATTAACTGTGCCACTTCATCAATTAATCAGCTTCATTAAGTGACTTCTTACTTTCCTCTTGTTCTCCCAGTCTGCTAGGGTTATCAAAGATGTTCAGTTCTGAATAAATACACGATAGCACCAATTAAAGCATCTATAATCTGCCAAGCATTTTATGTGTGATCTCATTTTTCAACCCTGTAGGGTAAGCATTACAATTCAGTTTCATAGAGAAACTGAGGATCAAACAGGTTAAGTGAATTAATTCCCTAAGGTCACATAGATGTTGGCAGGGTCAGGATTTGAAACCTGTTCTGCTTAACTCTAAAACTTATGCTCTTTCCACTATACCATCCTATCTCTGGAATGACGTTCTGGTCATTCTAGCCCTGCCTTTTAGAGAAACATTACTTCCTATCTTTAAATATACATTAGGAGGCAATTTACTATAGCTCAGGCCATGAGCTCTGAAATCAAACTGCCTGGGTTCAAATTCCATCCCCACAACTTATTAGCTGTGCAACCGTGAATAAGTTTATTATTCTGAGCCTTGGCTTCTCCATCTGTAAAATGGGGATGGTAATAATAATTCCTCTCATGGAGTTGTAACTTTTAAAGAGATGACCCATGTAAAATATTTAATATGGCAAATAGTATGCATACCCTCAATAAAGGAAAGCTATTATTATTATTTATTATCATATTGCCAATACATATCAAAATTGTTTGTCCTTTTGTTCATGTAGAGTTCCTGATCAGTACATCTGACTCCTGGTTTCCTATATCCTAATTATTCCTTCTACATATTTCTGTGTAGCTTTGCTTTTTTGAGAGTGGTTTTTACAGATATAGCTTTACAAATACAAATTTAAAGAGTTCATACATTAAAGGGCTAATTACTGAAATATGCTGGCCACTTGCTAAGGTGTCACCTAATGTAATGATTTGTTAAGTTGCTTTACCATTTCTTATGTAAGTACTAAAAATAGTAATTCATTATTTTCTTTGATCACAGGATTTGTTTTTTTTTTTTTTCCCTATGTGTAATCATCAGTTCCACTTGCTTGTCTTCATAGTGGGACTTTACAATAGCCAGAGCAACCTCCTGGTGTATATTATCTGCTCTTCAGTTGACTCATTTTCTGTGTCAGGTATCAAGTTTGCACATTGCCTTGAAGCACCTGTTTTAGAGAAGCAAACACCAAACCAGCCTTGGGTGGGATACTCTTGATTTGTCTTGTGATTTGTGTTAAGCATTCAAATGAACTAACTGAACAAAGCCTTGGATATTTTCAGTACCTATGCAGTCTTTTCCATGTAGTATTTCCTTTTCCCTACTGTTGTCAACACCTGCTCTGTCATTCTCTTAGAAGGCAGCATAGGCCTGCAACAACTTCAGTGGTACCACCTGTGGTTTCCTTGTCATAGTTCTTGACGTTTCTTCCTCCACACCTTTTGAGATGTCCCTTTTAGTCTGTACCTGTTGTGCTCTGACTGGAGATCAATAAATCTGAACAATACCCTTACTCTTCTGTGGGATGAAAATGAAGGTTACCAGACCCTCGAGTCCAGACAATGCCAACAATAAGAAAATCAGTATGAAGAGTCTTAAAAGAAGCACTATTAGGTGAGTGTTGGAATAAAATCTCTCCCTAGATCAAGGTTTTTTTAAAATTAAGGTATTGATAAAAGGAAAAAATGTTTTTTTGAAAAAGGACAATCAACTGTCTTCCATGTAAAGTCTACTTTACAGGGGGGGTTATTGATGTGCCCTTTTGTAATCCCAACTTCTTATGGAGACAGGTTTGTTACCATAAATAAATATGAAGTTCTTGCTTGGTTTCCTTGTATCTGTCATTTCTAATATTCATTCAGGAATCATGGGCAGGAGCCTTAGGGACAACATCGTTCCTGTTTTCACAGCATGCTTGGTAAAACCCCAGAGGTCCTAAGCTAGTGCCTTAGGCACCATGGGGTGAGGGCACAGGGTGTGGGCATGGGGTGGATGGGGTAAGGCCACAACAGTGGCCAGGCCTCCAGATACCAGAGCAGATTTGCTTTTCTATTTTACATATTAATTAGGCTTCCAGGAAAGATCTCATTTCAGGAAAGAGTCTGCTAATCCAATCCTTTTGTTTTACAGTTTAGTCTTGAGTGTTCTACCCTGAATATCTGAAATGAGGACTTTGACTATCATTAGGGCTTATAGTACATTTCTGTCAAGGTTCTGAAAATAAAATTTTGAGATTGACAAAACAAATGAAAACTCAAATTGTTGCTCTGGCACTTAACCCCCTTCAGGATGAATGCAAATGTTCTGACTTTTCTTTCTCATTATTTTGTGCTTAGTAGTGTCAAAACACATCCCTTGGTGCTCAAGCATATTGTATGAATCTGACAGGATCCTCTTCTCATTGTATTGGCTAAGCAAGGAATACTGTAAAACAAAGATATTTAAGTTTGTGTGTAAATGTAATGAGAATACTTTAATACTAGATGAAGAATAAGAAGGAATAATTATATAATAATAAAATAAATTATAGAAAAAAATAAGAATGTACAATAAGAAGGAAAAGACCAAAGGATGTTGGATGTTCTTTCATGACATCAGGTTTTACACGAACACAATAAATTTTGTAGGGAAAAAATCAATAGGAGCATATTGATACAAGGTGTATGCCAGTTACCTACCCTAAAAGCCTGATTTTTCCTGGACCTCAAAATGGCATTATTCTTACTACTGTGATGCTGCTGCTACTGCTACTTCTTTTTCCCATGTACATGCACTCCACACAGCAGCCAGACCCTCCTAAAACTTAAGTTATATCAATCACTTGTCTGCTAAAAAAAAATCCTTAAATGGCTTCCCATCTTGCTGGGTAAAATCCAAGTCCTTGCAATGGCCTACAAGCCCCTACATGATCACTGCACACCCTTGACACCCCCACTCCAAATCCATTACTAGCATATTTCTTAGACTTTACCATTCTCCTTACTCAATCCACTCCAGCCATACTGACCCTTTGACTGTTTTATCTTAGCATCACAGCATGCAGCTCCCACCCTGGGGCTTTTGGACTTGTATCATCTCTACCCAAAATGTTCTTCTCCCAGAAGCCTACGTGGCATCATCACTTAATTCTTTCAGGTCCTTGCTGAAATGCCATTGTCCCAAAGAGGCCTTCTCTAACCATCTTATCTCAAATAACAATGCCCCACAAACATTCCCCAACACCTTTACTCTTGATTTTTCTCCATAGCACTCATTATATTAACATATTTATGTGTTTATTGCCTATCTTCCCTCACTAGAACATAAGCTCCACATGGGCAGGGACTTTGTGCACTGTTTAATCCTGGGAACAAAGTAAGAGCTTAAATGTTTGGTGAATTGTTTTCATCAGGATTTTTTAATTTTTAAAGATTTTATTTATTTATTTTTAGAGAGGGGAAGGGTGGAAGAAAGAGAGAGAGAGAAACATCAATGTGTGGTTGCCTCTTGTGCACCCCTCACTGGGGACCTGGCCTGCAACCCAGGCATGTGCCCTGACTGGGAATCAAACCAGCAACTCTTTGATTCCCAGGTACTCAACCACTGAGTCACATCAGCCAGGGCTTCATCAGGATTTTTTTGAAAATTCCTTGTTGTGTCTATATGCAGAAAAGCTAAAACAACTTTAGGCTTCTAGAAATATGTTATTTCTCAAACTTTCATGGATTTGCACTAGAGGCACCCCTAGGTCTATACTCCAGTCTACCAGGACTTTAAGTTAGAGGAGGAGGATCCAATCAATATAACCTTTTATACTGGGAATTGACTTTCATCAGTGAATTTTTCCCTCCCCATCTCACCTCAAGATTCTCTTTTCTCATAAAAAGATCAGGGATCTGTGGAATACTCTTGTAACTTGCACAGAGCAGGTACCAGACTGACTACATTTCAGCCTTGGAACCAGTCCACACTGAATCTCTCCAGGGTGCAGGTGATAACCAGAATAGAAAGCCTTCTCAATCACAGAGATGAATCTTATAGAAGCTTTTATTTCAGTAATCAAAAGAATGCAGTAAATGGAACCTATATTGATTAACATCGGGCATGCAACTCTACCTCAAGGTGCTGTTAAATTTTGACCGGCCTAAATCTTTACAACTTTTTCAGGCACATCTTTGAAATTCTCAGACCCTGATATACAGGGCATGTTAACTTCTTCCTTGTGGCACTTTATTAATGAGAATTATGTTCACTGGCTAGATTCCTTTAAAATTAAAGGCCTCTAGATACTCAGCTGCCTATACTGCCTTGAGACCATACTTTAAGTAAATCACAGTATAAGGGAGATAATTTAGAAAGCTGAACTGTATTATATGAACATTCCATATTTTTTCCAGCACTGATGGTCAAAACACTAGTTAAGGAGGCCTACAGTTAAGTACCAAATTACTCTTCCCCCACTGCTGCCCTTCCTCAGACACCAAGATGTGTATCGATGTCCCCAGAAATCTGAAACGAGTGCAAGCAAATGACAGATTTTCCTCATGTGGTCCCACTATCAAATTACAGGAAGCAGTTCCAGTATCCAAATTATAGGAAGCAGTTAACGGGACTTTGAGAAAAACATAGTCCCACAAACAGTAATACACATCTAGGAAAGTTTTCCATTAATCTGTCCACTTTTTTTACAAGATTAATGTTAAAAAAGACACCAAATACACATATGACCCTTAAACCCCAAACACACAAAAAAATGGTCTTTGTTCATTCTCTGATGACCAAATGCTCCAAGAGTGCCAAAGGTGGGAGCCAATGCCCCCATAGCCTTTTCTTCAACCATTCTTCAACTATCTTCCTTTTCCAAAAAGGTAAGGCTGCAATCAGTCAGAAAGGCTTTCTGAGAACACTGGCTTGGATTTCTGGGTCTGTTCCAGTCGATTCAAGATGAATTGGCTTGTATCAATGAAGCGTTCAACGCAGTTCACAAAACAAGCCTCAGCCCGACTGTCCAACTTTGGCCCAGGCTTGTCCATGCATTTCTCCTGGTCAGGACAAGATTAAGAATCACAAAAGGGAATTTTGAAGAAAAAAAAAGGAAAGAGTAACTTGTTGTTTAAAAGAAAAACTTCACCTAAAAACAGTTTCCGATGCGTTAATCATAGTTCACATTTGGCAGCAGCTTACTTTGTGGCAAGAAATTTTCCACAACCTTATATCAAATTCTCATAACCCTACAGAATAGGTAATGTTATTAATCTTCATTTTACAAAGAGGGAAACTGTGACATAGAGATACTTTGCCTAATATCATAGGGACCAGAAAGTTGTGGAGTTTACATATTATAAAACAAGGAAAATGACAAATTACAAGTGAATTAACCCGCTGCTGAATTTGGTTACAACTCCACAATGCCAACTGTATGAAATGTGTTTAAATTAACTGCAGAATTAAAAGGGTGAAAGGATAAATCATTGCAGCAAGACACCTGAAAATGTAACCAAAGAAAAAAAGAAAATCTATGACCTGAGATTCTGTAACCTTGTCTACTTAAGCCAGACGTTCTGATTGTATCTTAAATAAGGTGAATGGGAAATTGTATAAATTTTCCTAAAGCTTACCAATTCTTAGAGGAGTCCTTAACCACATCCAACACTGGGTAGAATGTAATAAATCACAGATATTCTTTTTTAAAGAATGAAAGAACTGTGGTCCAAGGCAGACAGGGGTTAAGAAAGCATTTGTTAAGGGTCACAGTCCAGCAATACCATCAATTTATGAAAAAAAAGGACTTAGGAAACCAATGACTGTATCTAGTTCAAGTTAAGCAGTTCAACTAAATTTGGTCATTATTCTCTGCTGTATACATAAGCCTCAGACACTCCTGCTCCAATGAAAATTACCCTTGGCCTCTGAACTCTGTGAATTTTGTACGTCAGGGCAGGGCAGTTATGCTGTCGTTGGCAGCCTGAGAACACTTTGATTCCAAGTTCCAAATGCCTTCCACCCTTTTGCCAAAGTGCCCTCATGGGGCATACTCAATTCTTTAACCTTCAGACCCAAAACGGCTTGATATTACAAAACAATCCATCGAAAAGGCAAGGAAGCGTTATAGACAGATTATACCACTTTTATAGTTAGTAGGCTAGAGGCACTCATTTGTCACAGGGGACGTTAGAGAAACTGGGTAGTCAAGGCAAACTCCGAAGAGTCCAGGAACAGGAGCTTCACTGACTCCCTAGGACTCGGAGTTCCAAAAATTAGATTCCAGTATTGGGGACTCTTTCACCAGTCTTGCTGACCAGCACTAGGCAGCCTCAACCTCAGTCGCCTAAAGTGCTTGTTGGGACAGCAGCATAAGTCTTCTATGATCCCCATTCCTCTGTACCAACACAGTCTAGGTCCGGAGTGACAATCCCCTGAGAAGCAGAGTCACCTTTTCTCCCACCCGGTTCGGCCTGAGAAATCTAAGGAAACCAAGGGGTGCTGTCGGGTGCTCCCTCCTCCCCGAGTCCCTCAAGGAAAGGACAAGGGAAAGTAGGTACGGTGGCCAGGTCTCGGCCCCAGGCTCCTCACCCAACAAAGTTCGGTCATCTGGTGCACCAGCTGCTGGAAGCGCTGCTTCTGAGTCTCCACCTCAATGAAATGCTGCAGTTGCGGGTCCACTGAGCCCAAACCCGCGGTGGAAGACGATGAAGAGGAATCCATCCCAGCAGAGCAACGCGTGCTGAAATGAACTCTGTAGCAACTCACCGACCTTCACGTGTCTCCGTGACGGAACCGGAACCAGAACCCGGTGCCTTGGGGACCGCCCCCCCCCAGCCCCCGCCCCGTGAGCACATTGCGCCTGCGGGAGACTTCGCGTGGGCCCCACTCGCTTTACAGCGCTCCTCCCAGCAGCCCTAGCGTTCCACTCTGGTCGGAGCCTCCTGGACCCACCTTCTGCCCCTAGCTGGCGCACTCCACTCAAGTCCGCTATGCCTGCTCCTGACTGTGCTCCCAACCCGGCTCTCCGCCCGCCTCTGTCACTGGGCGCTCCAACAAGCCTTCTGCGCGCCCACTCCCTCCCTGCGCCTACCAAGAGCTGTTCTTGGCCGCCTGTGCACCCTTTTCCTGCCCGCATGCCCACCTTGCCTGCGCCCAGAGGTTTCAGGACTTGCATCCCAGCGCCTCATCGCTATACAGACCATATTCAGGAAAGAATTTAAAAAAAAATCAAGTAAAAAAAGGAAGTTACTGCAGACCACATGGGCGGTTCCTGGCCAGCCCAACAGTCCCACCCTTATCCACTGCCGAATTGCTTCGCACTTTGCAGGTACTTTGCTGCCAGCCTGACTGATCCGACCTTCTCTTAGCGGTCCCAGGTTTTCCCCTCCTGACTTCGGGAAGGAAGCTCCAGCACAATTCGTATGAGAGCAGAAGTTTCAGAGGCAGAATTTCCTTAGAGCCAGAGGGGATAAATGCCGAGGATCCTGTCGATTTCTCAAGACAGGAGTATGCCAAACCAATGCCACAAAACAGTTTTCTAGAACACTGAGATGGGGCATTTCAGGGAGGCTGCATAAATAATCGAGATGGCAAGAAACCTTCATGCTTTCCAGTAATTTTATTTTATCAAAACACCCTCCCCTCCCATTTCTGTGACACCATTTTATTTTTGCCAATATCGACCTCCCTTCCCGTAAGCTCTAATGCCTACCTAAAAGAGCTGTCGGGCCCCTTGTGAGGCTATTTACATCCCTCCCCCACCGCCAAACTGTTTGCATCCCAAATTTAGTCTCTTGATACTCAGGAAATTTATTCTCTGGGGCACAATACCAGGCACAATAATTCAATGGAGCTTTGGTCACAAGGTACTATCCCAGGGAAGCAAAGAAGAGAGGCATCCCTAGATGTAGAGAAGGGTCTTTGTGTATTCAGTAAAAGTACAAAGGCTTCAGGGCCTGTAGACTGTGTTTGCCCCAAAGAAAGTGAAATTGGGGTTTGTGGAGGAGAGTAGAACCAGAAAGCTTATTGGTGAGCTCAGGATTCTTCATCCATGACATCTAGGATGTTACTCAGAAGAACTCTGAAAGTGGGACGTTCATCTGCTTTCTAAAACCAAAGAAAAAGTACAATGTTATAGTGGGCTGAAATCCAAGATTCAAGGGAAATGCAATGAGAGAGCAGCAAAAGTTTATTAAGTATATACTATCTGCCCAGTAACATACCTTGTTGATTACCAAAGAAAAAAAAGGGGAAAGAAATAGTAGCCCTCTATAAAACACTCACGCACTTTTCAACTTTAGTAACTCAGATTATTAATGTGATGAGGACAATTTGCAAATTAAACTGAAAAACATTGATTAAAATAGGGTAAGTTCATTATGTAATTGTACACCAATGACTTCTTATTTTGTATCCTCAACTGAAAAATGGCTACCAAGCAAGAGGTTGACAGAACTGAAATCCTATAACCTTTGATAATTTTTAGCTTGGTTTCAAACACTGTTTCCATCATCTTATCATCAAAATTAACAAAGGAATTAATATTTCAAGACCATGGCTGCATGCATCACTGGCCAGGGATCTTGAGCACCTGGAACCTATTGTCTCATTTGCAGACTAAGGCTTTTTGTGACAGCCATGGTCCATAAGCCTCTGAAGTATTTAGTGATTCAAGGCATAGTCATGCCAGAAAGATCTCAAATTATCAGAACCCAAAAGCCATCAATTTCTGTTCCTTTGAATCAGTGGCTCTCAAACCTAGATGAGTATCTGAATTTCTGGGGCCTTGGCCAGGTAGCTCAGTTGGTAGGAGTGTTGTCCTGATAACACCAAGGTTGCAGGTTCAATCTCCAGTCAGGGAACAGACAAGAATCAACCAATGAATGCATGAATAAGTGGAACAACAAGTGGCACTTGCACTCGCTGTCTATCATGCTCTCTCTCTCTGAAAGCAGTAAATTTTAAAAAAATGAAAGAGATATTTCTGGGTTCTACTCCAGACATCATCAGAATCTCTGGAGAGAAGGTCCAGTCATCTATAATTTTAGGTGTTCCCCAGGGATTCTGATGTACATCCACTTTGGAGATTACTATTTTAAACAGGCTATGGGAAAAGTGCCTCTTTGAAACAGTTAACTAGCAGAGTGAGGATATCCTAATTGGGAGGGAGCATAGCCATTCAACCTTAATCCTGAATGGCACAGGAGAGAGAAGAGAAACGGCTCCAAGGGGTTCTCCATACTTTCCTTGTGACCCCAGTCATTTTTTGAAGGAAAAGATGCCATGCTCTGATTCAGATCCCTAATTTTTTACCCCACCGAAAGGGCTCCAGATGCACATATGTGCTTGTTGGACATTGTCTTCTTGTTTCTAGTTGGGCAGAACTAAATAAAAGCTGAGCCTTTATTTTTACTAAATATTGAGGTTGCCAAATTAAGGTTGCCAAGGATCTACTGAAGAGTGGAGAAGAGTGGAGAAGAACCAAAGGTGATAGCAAAAAAGCATTTCAGTAATAATAGGACAGGCTCTTTATTTTCAAAATATGACATGCCCCATAATGTACCATTTTTAAAAGAGCACTACCTATTTTTGTTTCCTTTCAGGTTATAGCGCCTTTATTTTTAAAATCTCACCTAGAGGCACAGCCAGGAAGGGTTGGCAGTAAAGTAGAAGAAAGGACGAATGACTCTCAAAAGAATGAATGCACATTTTAATGACTTTTCATTTTTAATGCCATACATTTTTCTGAGTGCCTTTGGCTGCCTGGGTATACTAGGTGATATGGCTTCACATCATCCCCTCTCCCTAAAGCTGAGTTGTTATTGGAGTCTGCTAACAATACTCTAGTGAGAATTGGAGTGGGCCTAGGAAAGTTTATGGCCATAGAGGGATTAGGGTGAAGGCTAGGATCTTAAAATGTTTGTAGCTCCATGCAGTCAGGGAGAGTGGGGAGTGGGTGCCTGGCTGGCTAAATGAGAAACTAGGTACAAGAAAATAATTTACAGGTCCCAATAAAACACTTACCTCATGCCAACAGCTGTACATGATGGCATACACCCGCTCAGAAGCTAGATGAGGCCTGTAGAGACGCAGGCCTTGGGCAATGTGTTCAGCAGTTTCACTGTTAGTAAATCTCTCATATGGCATCTTCCCCAGAGAGTAAATTTCCCACATCAAAACCCCTAGAAAATGAAAAAAAAAAAATGTAGTAAGTCAGTTTTCAGTCTTTTTAGGTATCAGGGATCCTAGTTTTTTGAGGTTGTTTCCTAAAACAACCTCAAAAAGTAGATTCAGCTGACCTGCCCCTCTGTGATTTTTGCATTTTGTCCAAACTTCTACTATAGTACTGACCACATTGGAGGCTAATCAGGGTTGCACTGGACCATTAGCTCCTCCAGGAGAGAGACAGTATCATATTTGTCTCTGAGGTTATAGGGTCTGGCAGAGTGCCTGGTACATAATTGGTATTCAGAAGCTGTCAAATACTGAATGAATTGTTTGTTGCCCTCGTTGTAATATATTATAAATTCTAAGAAGGTAGGGATTGTGTCTAATTTACTGGTTTTATCCCCAGAAATCCTGGGGTGCCTGACATAGTAAGCACTCCCTAAGGATTAGATGAATGAAAGCAAGAACAAATTACCTCTCTGTTGCAGGATGCAAAGTGTCAATTTCCCTATTGTATTCTTCTGCCTTTGAGCTGTACAAACTTTATAATTTTATCCACTCACCAAAAGCCCAAATGTCAGATTTACTGCTGAACTTGCTGTACATAAGCACTTCTGGTGGAGACCACCGGACTGGAAATTTGGAGCCCACTGAGCTTGTGTATTCATCATCCAGAACATACCTGCAAAGGATTCAGAACTCGTTACTATTAGGATTTGGAGAGCTTGATACGTATCTATGTTTTCTTGGCACAATCATAAGAATTGCACAAATACATGCCTACAAGCCAACCAGTGTGTTTTTAAAATGTTATTTTTTTAACATATTCCTGTTGTTATACCTGATTTAGCTTCCCTGATTGACAATTGGTTACAGCAAAGGTGAAGTGAAATAAGACCTACTGGTACTCCCTTCTTCCTCTCTATCCCTTTCTGTTCTCTATCCTTCTCCTTCCCTCCCTTCTATTCTGCAGTTGCCAGTGAGACTTAAACTGATTAGGAAATAAGAAGGAATTCAATAAAGGCAACAGGATTAAGAGATCAAGATAGGCACTGGGAAAATTCGCTTAAAAAAGAGAAGGAGAAAGGAGAAGAAAGAGATATAACAATAAAACAAAAGGACAAAAGAAGTGACAAATCATTTAGAGAAAGAAAATGTAGAAAGATGTTGAAAAAGACTAGAATGAGAAAGAAGAAAGGAAAAGGATTGAAAATTGCAATGTTACCTTAAGTTTGTACTGTGCTCTTTTTACTTTTGGAGGAAAAGATGAAAAAGGACACACTTACCTGGACAGGCCGAAGTCAGATACTTTAACAACTCCTTGATCGTTTACCAAACAATTTCGAGCTGCCTGCAGTACAACAGATAGCAGTGAGACTCCATCCCTGGCACACAGGTTAAAGGCACAAAACTTCTGCCCACCGGAGGAGTGAAGCCGGGGTAGCCTCATCTCCTTCAACTACAGACACCTTTCCACCTTATAGGAGTCAGCTGACACTGAGAAATATTGATGTATTTCCACCACATGTAAAGCAACCTGATATGTGTAGTAATAAGTAAAACACTGAGGACATGCAGAATCATTTCATTCACCTTGGCAATTCCACAACACCCCATCCTGCACTGAGGGAACTAAGGGAGAACAGAAGGCAAGAGTGCTTTGATTTCTGCTTTTCTGCCAGTGGGACTAGGGCTCTCTGAGCCTTGTCCTGGTTGAAATAGGCACGGGCACAAACTCACGCATCTAGAGGCCAGGCAGATAAAGTGAGAGAGTAAAGTGGGGTGGCTGGAAATTGCAGAGAATGCAGCTTGTCTAAAGTAGGTAGCTGTTCCTCAGCTCTAGCCTACTGTTAGCATGGCCTGTGAGATTGTGGACCTGGTGTTACAAGATTGTATAGACTTTCAAGAGAAGCTGGAAATTCAGGGGTTTTTTTTAATATGAAGTTTCTTTTTAAGTGTTTGCTAATATATAACATTAAAAAAAATAACATATACCCACAGGCCCCAGTTTGTGACTCTGATGTAACCAAATGATGGCTCTTGGCCAGGAGCAGCCCCTTTGGGAAGCAGCATTGGCTTTCTGCCTCTGAAAGACCCTGCCATTTCCTTAGTGTAGTACGGGGCTAGAAGTGAGTGAGTGCTCTAGCTCCCACCATGGCAGAACTTGTGGTGTTGAGGCTGGAGATCCTTGACTGGCTGACCACTGGGCAGAGGCTCACCTAACTTTCAGTGTTTTGTAGATAAAACTGAAATGATGGCTTCAGCAACCCTCCTCATCCATGTATGATATGTCTTCCTCTGCTACTTCCACCCCCTCAGCCCTTGATCCCAGGCCAATACTTCTGAGATCCCACCAGGTCTCTGTGAAGGAACTGCTTTGACTCCAAGTATTCCATGGCTTCACAAACATCCTTGCACATCTCCAGCAGCTGCTGACTCTGGAAGTGGTGGCGCATCTCCCTCAGGTAGTTCAGTAGGCAGCCATTGGCCATGTACTCAGTGATGATGAAGATGGGGCGCTGTTTGGTGCAGACACCATACAACTGTACCAGCTTCTCATGGGAAAGATTCCTACAGGAGAGGCAATGAACCAATCCTGCCCTTCTGGCTCTGCATACCAGTCAGAAAAGGGCTGGGGTAGAAAGGGGTTGGACTGGGATTAGAGTGTCAGATAAGGGACCACAATAGCAAGTTGACTTTCCTCCTTCCCTCCCTAAATTCCAACAGTGCCTAATATGTGACAGTGAGCAGGGACTTGGGGACCATCAGTAGAACAGGAAACAAATCAAGGGGTAAATGAGAATCAGTCTTCCTTTGGAAAGTCTCATTTTCCACCACCACTCTGAAATGCTACTGAGATGGTAAGCACCCATGATCAACACTAATCTCAACCAATGTCTAAGGCAGATAAATGATTACCTTAGAAATCAGAACTCCCACCAATAAAAGGTTGACCTCAGGCCCTTGGTTCCAAATCTCCTTCACTAAAAGTCATGTTAAATCACAGGGGATTGTCCTGGTAATTCCTAGACTCCAGCAACTGGACTGAGTTTACTTTGGGCTATAACTCACATCATGACTTTCGCTTCTTCAATGAACTCATCTTCAGACATGGAGCCTTCTTTGATCATCTTGATGGCCACATCATACTGGCCTCTCCATTTCCCATACTTCACTACCCCAAATTGTCCGGTCCCCAGCTCCTTCAAGAAGGTCAGGTCCTTTGGATCAATTTCCCATGATCCTATAACAACAAAGTCTTAGTGTGAGTGAGTCTTTGGGAGTCCTGTATGTATAATTCCTACAATAGATAAGAATCCCTACTGAAGGTAGAAATAGGCAAACAGTAAAAAGGAAATTCTCAGGAGTACTAATACATCTTTGCTCAGGTAAATCTCAGGGACAAGGGATTACTGGCTAGAGGAATCTGAGAATTTTAGGTGCAAGTCAGCCGTAAAGGCAACCTCTTAAAATGCTTTATGATTATGTTTTTTAAAACCACAATTAAAAAAAAATAATCCCTTTGTGAGCTTATGTTTTTGCAGTCCCAGTAGGAGCCACCAGAGGGATAAAATAATTAAATAACTTTTGTTTGTCTCTGCCTTAACTTTCCTTGAGACAGCTGGTGCAGAACAATGTGTTGCAAGGACACTTGCCAGGCAAGGTCTAATTGGGTGTACCAAAGCCAGTCTTTGCACCTGGACAGTCCACCCTACCCTAGAGAAATAAGCAGTTACCGTAGCCCAGGCCTGCAGTAGAAGGTGCATTCTTGTTTTGTTGAGACACTGGATATTTGAGCCTAGATATGAGTCCTGAAACATACAGAGGGGGTCATGTTCCTCATACAGCATCGGGGGTGGGATACCTCACACATCCTCATTTAAAACCTCACACTTCTATTGTTCACTTTTCTAGTACATTTTGAATCCCAGAAGATGCTCACAGACCTAAATTTTTCTGGAAGTTTCTCCTCTTATAAAAGAATTTTCAGAAACAAAAAAAGAGAAAATATTAATTGAAATACACTCGCCAACTAAATATATCCCCACCTCCCAATCTAAACCTAACTCACATTACTACCTTCTCCATGAAGCTTTTTCCCTTACCAATCTTCCAGTTTTTAGAATATCTACACTACAGCAGGTCCTCGAATAATGTCATTTTTTTATAATGTTGGTGTACTGCCATAGGAACTTAACACTTGTTTATATCAATTAGCCTACTGTAAATTGGTGTTGTGACACATTGTTTTTGCTTAAAGTTGCAGAACCTATCAGTGGCATTAAGTGAGGACTTACTGTACTTACAAGCTGTTTTCTGATGTTTTCTAACCTTATTTAATTTAATTTCCTCTAGTACTGAGGAAATTGCTGAGTACACAGTAGTAACTCAATGAATACTTGCTGATTCATTAATCACCACTCTCATCTATGTCATTCCTTAGCACTGAGCATAAATCTTTAAATGAGAAATCAGTCCCTATGGGTACAAGTTTTTTCATTGACCTCCACCAAGCATCATAGGGGCTGACTTTGACAGCTAATTTGTACTGACTGCCCTGTTAGGCTTATTCTTCCCCTCATCACCTTGTTCTGAATGGCTTCTTCTGGCACTTGTCACACCCTTCTTTTGTGGCCCAAATAACTCACCTGCAGAGTTATGCTGATGGTAGTTAATGAGCTCTGGGATGGTGCTGAAAAGGTGCTTCTCAGCCAGGTAATACTGGCTCTGAGGTGTGGAACACACAACATAATGGCGTATCACCCCTTGAGGGTCCCTGAAGAAGTGGATTCTAAGTCAGCAACTTGGGAGCAAGGGTCACCCAAGGCTCAAGAAGTGAAGTGAGATGAGTTTTGAGTTTTCGGGACAGAGGAAGTAGGAGGGGCACACCATTAAAGAGCTGTTGGGAGGGCTCCCCTGTGTTTTGTCCCCAGGGCCTTGGAACAGTAGCACTCACCCTGTAGATTTAGCATACACAGACACAGTATATTTTCCAGCTTTGCTGGAGTCTCTGACAATGAAACCTCCTTCCTTCCCCTGAAACAACAAAAAAGAAGCTGACTGTAAGGAGGAAGTGGTGCTCACATCTGCACCCCACCAGCCCAAACCTGGAATAAAATAGAACAACCCCTGATTTCACTGCCAACTTCTATGATTCAGCTGCAAACTCATTGCTTTTGATACCGAAAAGTTTAATTGGGACCCCATATAATTATGACCTTGACACTTCCTTGCCTGGAAATGGTGGGCAGCAACAAGCCCTCAATTCAGTATCCTCATTTTTTGTTCAAGAGAATGCCATTTGCTTGTGGTGGCTCACTTACCTCTTGCTTTAGCAGTTCTTCAGCTTGACTCCGAGTCATGTGTTTGGAATACCACCTGTAAAGGGAGAGTACGTGAGTAGCTCCTAGGTCATGGTGTAATTAATTATGGGATTAGAGTGCCCTCCAAGGCTTGTTCATCCTAGTGATTTAGTCAATTCACTCAACCCCTATTTATTGAGTGCTTACCATGTGTAAAGCACAACTGCATCCCTTTCTCAAAGCCCAGTTGATACTGAAATTTCATGGAAGTAGAGGGCAAAAACAGGTGGCAAAGGTTTGCATGGAGTGGATCAGGAGTAGGGCACTTAAGGAAAATCCACTTCTATTATTAAGAAGAAAGGACAATGGCAGAAGTTTGACATTTTCACCCATTCAAATGTTTCCTATAAGGCTGTCAACTCTATCTTGAGTGTAGTTCTTCTGGATTTCAAGGGTGTGGTGATCTCTTTAGGCCTCATAAGCAAAGGGTGCTTATGGTGAGGGTAAGACATGGGTGCTAACTTGGGGTGGTGGCATCATTGACTTGGTTGGCAATGATTTTAATAAGTACTTGAAATTAAAAAATATCATAAGGAAATTTCTTTTATTTAAAGATTTTGTTTATTTACTTTTAGAGAGGGGAAAGAAGGTAGAAAGAGAGGGAGAGAAACATCGATGTGCAAGAGGTGCATCAGTCAGTTGCCTCTCACGTGCCCCCAGCTGGGGACCTGGCCCACAACCCAGGTATGCACCCTGACCAGGAATCGAACCAGCAACCTTTCAGTTCACAGGTTGGTGCTCAATCCACTAAGCCACACCAAGCAGGGCCAAAATTTTGTTGAAACTACAAAAAAAAGTATATACTATATTTTATTTCTCCTGGAAGATTGTGCACTGGAAACATAAGCATACTCACTCATACATTTCTATGGAGTCTTCTGCTTCAGTGACATAGTTACTAGGGATGTAGCCTTCCTGCCTGTAGAGAAGACATTGTGGTAGGTCATCCAGCATTCCCCATCCTGGGGGAGAGACAGATTCATATGCCCATATCCCCAAGCTTAGAACAAATCTCAAATGGAGGTACATAAATGATGTCCCTCCCTAAAGAGGATCGTGTTGCAGATGCATGGCTAGTGAAATGTGTAACTTCTGCACATGTGGCATTGGTGATTTGTGCATTACAATATGTGGGCCAGACCCTCCAGTCTCAGAGAGATGGCCACATGTAGAGCTACACTCTGGGAAGCACTTGGAGGGACAGCCTGTTTATCCTGGTGTGGGAAAAACAATTTCTGATTGGGATACCAAGTAGGGAAATTAAGCTGCAGGATTTTGCATGTCTGTGGAGTGGGCAGTCACAAGGTTCAGGAATGGCTGTCATAGACTCACCCATTTTTATCTCTTGCTCGCCACCAGGGTAAGTTGCTCTCCTCCAGGATAAAATATTCATCACCTTTCCGCAGCTGTAGATCATTTGCATTCATTGGCATGTAATCATAAAGGGCTACAACCTTTTTAAGTTCACTTGTGGAGACTGGTGCTGCTGTTGGTTCAGGAGGCAGTGGCTTTTTCAAGATCTGTGTAAATACGAGGAAAAAAGTAGGGTGGTTTGGCTAGACATCAAGTATTCTCTTCTCTCCCAGTTCTCTGGCTTACTACACAAACAATTATAACCCAAATCAGGCATAATAAAAACGTTTATTCAGCATCCATTTTAAGCACTTATGCAGGGGTTCTTAGTCTGGGGTGCACATCAGAATCATGTAGGGAACATTTGTTTAACAATCCTGATACCCAAGCAGTTTCCCAGACCAATTACATCAAAATCTCTGAAGACAGAACCCAGACATCAGTATTTTGTTTTATCCTCATCCTAGCACACTTTTTCATTGCTTTTAGAGAGAGAAGAAGGTAGAGAAACATTGATGTGAGAGAGAAGCATTGATTGCTTGCCCCCTGTATGCTCCTGGACCAGGGATTGTATGCACCTGGATCAGGGACCAAATCTGCAAACTACATATGTGCCCTGACTGGGAATCGAACCCACAACCTTTCAGTGTATGGGATGGCACTCCAACCAACTGAGCCATACCAGCCAGAGCCAGACATCAGTATTTTTAAAGCTTCCAGAGAAAAACACAGTCAGAACAACTATTTGGTACTATACTGGCTCCTGGGTCTACTAAGTGGCTTTGAATCTCAGTTTCATTGTAAAATGAGCATAATGATTTCTGCCCTCCTTTATTGTGCTTCACAGTTGTTCTGTTTTTTACAAATTGAAGGCAAGACCCTCCACTAGCAAAATATTACAACTTGTTTTATTTTGGTGATCTGGAACCAAACTCACAATATCTCCAAGGTCTGCCTGTATATGAGGAAGGGCTTTCTAGATCTCAAAATGTAACCAAGAAAAGCAAGTTTGAAATAATATATTAGTGGTAGGATGAAGGTATTATGTATATGGGTGTTCCCTATTAAATTATATCAACTTAATGTTTGAAAACATTTTTCATTTTAAAAAATAGGGCTTTGTTTTGTTTTAAACAGGTGATTGGATTAAATGGTTGTCAAGAGCTTCCAAATATCCCTCTATCTTTCCAATGACCTGGAAATCCTAATTAGAAGAACAAATTCCACGTTTCACAAAGACTATCAATTAACAGTACCAAGTCTCAGAGAAATTCTAAGACTTCAGAGTGTTTTCCGGGGTGACTGTCATTTTCTATTTGAGCTATAGCAGCACCCAATTCCCCTGTATACCTGGTCCTCCTCAGGTGTGGGAGGAAGAGGCTTTTTTGTCTTCCGGTGGGAACTCCCAGGTTTCAAGCCTACAAAATAAGATACCAGAGATGATACAGAATGCATATTAGGAAAAGGCCTGAAGACAGGTTTGGTCTGGGACTTTGCAAGATAGGAAAAGTCTGTGTGGGTACAGCCCTGTGGCAGGTTGTACAGATTGGAGAACAGAGCACCAGCTGAATTTCAGCTCCCCCCCCTCTGGCCCCTTCTTGCCATGGACGAAATATACAAACCTGGGTTTGATAGACCTTTGAGAGAGTGGGTGATAGAGTCAAAGGAGGGAGAAATAATATTGATCAGATCTCTTACTTCCATTCCTGTTTTCCAAAATTTGGCAGCCCATAGCATTTTTGGCTGTCTGAGAGCAGCAGAGATACTGCCCATCAATCCAGAAGCAGGGGTGGTATTTCTGTACCAGATCACTGTTATACCGGATTACTGTAACAGAGGAGAAGAGAAAAGAGAGAGAGAGAGAGATCACATATGACATGCAGGAGAATCCACCATTTGCATGTTTTCCTCTTCGACTAAGCTTAGTGGTGAGCTTCAAACAACTGCCCCTTCATCAGCCACCTGAAGGGAAGCAGACAACAGGGTAAGTTGGCTCCCATGCCTGGCCCTGGAGATTTTCTGTGCAGTTCTCTTCAGTGGTCAGTCAGGATGACTATCTCCTGACCAACATGATAAGAATATCTGATGTCTCCAGAGCCCCAAAACAAAAATATGTTATCTCCATTTTCCCATGTAGCCATTACAGTCTTCTTGCAAGGCAGCTGTTGATTATGGGATACTTTTCTAGAAAGGGACACAATTCAGTGAAACCATACTCTCACTCCAGCTTTCAATATGCCAATGTCCCAGCTCCCTAAGTGATCTTTTAGAGGTATTTGCCTTTGTAAGAACTTCTGCATCATGCTTTCTGTGTTCATAGACTAGTCAATGGAGTGAGCTCAGGGGAAATGAAGGTTATTTTCCCCTCTAGATTCTGTCTAGAATAAACATGGTTTCAATCTACCTAGGGCCACCGAGGTGGGTTTAACTCATTGTGGGAGATAAACTCAGTAGCTCCATTTCCATTACAGATTTGTGAGACTCAGAAGATCTCCCAGAAGCCAAAATATTTTGTGAAGAATAAAGTGGTCTATAGATAGGAGGAATTGGTATTACGGTTTGGTCATTACTCATACCTTGAATATAGTATAATACTGTTGCATCTCAAGAACCTTAACATGAAGTCAGTTAGGCAAGTCATCCTGGGATCATGTTAGATAACAGAGAAGTAAAGACAACTGAAATAGCTGACAATAGCTAGCATTGGGGTAAAGACCTGGGCTGGTCTAACAATACACACATTTGAGGACATACACATCACAGCCTTTACTGAGAAGAAGAATCCCTGCGTAACTTTTTTTAAAAGATAACAAAACAAAATCTTTCTCTCTAGAGACCAACTCCAGTCTTTAAGAGCTTGTCAGTCATATTCTATGTGCTTAAGGCTTTCAAAGAGGTCTAGAAGCTTCTGGTGGCCAGGTGTAAAGGATTAAAAGTGCTGTCTTAAAAATAATTGGTGCCCTGGCTAGGTAGCTCATTTGGTTAGAGTGTCATCCTGATATGCCAAGGTTGTGGGTTCAATGATCCCCCATCAGGGCGTATACAAGAATCAACTGATAAATGCATAAATAAGTGGAAAAAAATGATGTTTTTCTTTCTTTCTCTCAAATCAATAAATAAAATAAAATGAAGTTCTATCTTGATGTTTTTCTAAACATGGATTTGAAAATTTCTAACCACTGTACCTTGCCCATCCTGACTCCTCACTTTTTCAGCGCTCCCCTTCACCATTGCATGGTGGTGAGAGCTATTCAGATGGGGTGCAAGCTATAAGGGACTGCATCATCCACAGAGAATTTTAAAAATAATAGTAAAACCAACCAAATGTCTGTCTGACTTTTATTATTACCAGGTACTGGCAATTCTAAACAACATTCCATACACTCATCTCATCAAGAACTAATTGATTCCATAACCTCTCCCCTCATGCCACTACCTTTCACCCAGGGGTTTTAATGCCCTTAGGTGCAGGTCTGGACACCAGTAGATATGCCAAGAATTCTTAACAACTAGTTAGTCTGGTAAACTAACCTATGGTAATATGCTAATGAGGGAACACAAGGCTTCTTGCCCCCTGCCTCCAGCACACACATTAAGAACCCACCCTGAATTACCAAATAATGTCTGCCTTTTAAGAGGTCACTTTAAGATGATGGCATTTTTTTTGTTGGCTAATCCAGAGCTGGTATTTCCAGCAACTTAGGAGAGAATTGCAAAAGCAGAGTGTTTGTTATGGACTGAATGTTTCTGTCCTCCAAACTTCATATTATGAAGCCCCCCCCAGTGGAATGGTATTGGGAGAGGAGGCCTTTGAGGGGGAATTAGGTCATGAGAGTGGAGTTCTCATGATGGGATTAATGCTATTATAAGAAGCAACTCAAGAGAGAGATTCTCTTTGTCTCTGTGCCATGTGAGAATGTAGTGAGAAAGTGGCGAGTCTGCAAGCCAGGCCAGTGTTCTCCGCTTTGACTAAGCAGGAACCAAATCAGAGGCACCTTGACTTTGGACACCCCAGCTTCCAGAACTGTGAGAAATAAATGTTTGTTGTTTAAGCCACCTGGTCTATGTTATTTTGTTATGACAGCGTGAGCTAAGACAGTATTCAAGTAGGAAGGCTAGGAGAGACAGTTTATTTCACCAATGCATAAGGAAGCACTAATGGTTGGTGCACATTCTTTAAGTACTTGATGGGTTGGTGTTTCATATTCATATTTATCAGGAAAATATCTAAAATTCTGTTTCAGGAATGAATGAATGATTTTCCCCTATACTGGTTATTGGAGTTTTGCCAAGGCCACTCTTTCATTCATTTTGGTGAGGTCACATAATTTGCTTATTTTTAAAGTTGCAATTAGGATAGGCTCTATTGAGGTTGAGTAAACAAAGTTTCTAGAGTGAGTATAGCCAAATATCTGTGGTGCTGTAGCATAGAAGTGTCCACAGCCATGTTCAAGGAAATGGAAGAAGAGAGCCTAAGGCTAAGTCCTCAGGCATATAATCTTTGAATGGAAAGTACCACTGTAAAAGAAGATGGCAGCTTGATATGAGGTACCTGAGGCTCTACTTTTTTAAATTGAGATGTAACTTACATATCCTAAAGTGCACAGATCTAAGGTATACAGCTAACCACATTTGTCTACAACTATTTAACCACCACTCAGATCTAGCACCTCAGAAGGGTCTCTCACACCTCTTCACAGAGAGACAGACAAGGTTCTGATGAAGTCGCCTTCTCGTGTTAATGATTTTTAATTGGTGTATTTTACCCTAAAGTTGGATAACATCATTAGAGTTGGATTTTATGGCTCCTAGACTATCACACTATTGGCATTGCTAGCACCTAGGTCTGCCCTGGGGTTGTTAGAACTTGCATCTAAATCTCCCAGCAACTATGATTTTGGTTGTAAGGCACCTACTTTTTGGCTCAGGTTGTCAGCCCAAGCAGGTTCAGCATGACATGCACCCAGGTTTGTAACAAATGGAAAAAAATGCCTTCAGCAAAACATAAGGGAAGGGAAAGTAGAATTGTACCTACCCACAGTAATGACCCAACTGAAGTGGTTATGTTTTCTGTTTGTTTTTTTTTTTTGGCTTTATTTTTACATACTTAATAACCTTTAATAGAAGTGCATAATCAACGTAGTAAGGGTAACATCTGTGTCAATAAAACAAGTTTACAATTGTTATTCTTATCCTTGGCCATTACTTGCACCTTGAATATAGTAGGCACTCAATAAATTTTTGTTGGGCTAACCTACAATTGATTTTGAAATTAGTACTTGAAGTGTAAAGGAGTTACTAACTTGTATATGCTCATTTTTTTCTCTTTTGTTTCTCCCTCAGCTAGTATATCCACCTTCTGCTATTTCCAAACTAAATCTTAGCTGTCCATCAATGTGGAGCACTTGTTAGTGGTGGTTGTGTACTCCTACAGAAAAATCAATTAACACAACTATTTATTGGTCCCTTTCTATGTACAAGGCACTATGTAAGGCACTGTGGAGAGAAACAAATAAATACAAATATATATGCCCTCTGGAGCTCTTATCGAAGCCCCTGTAAATATTTCCCTGGCTTGGAAATAGCCTGTTCATTCAGAGCATGGAGTTCAAAGCCTGACTCTGACACTTATTAACTGAGTGCCTTTGCACAAGTTATTTAATCTCTCTGTACTTCAGTTTTCTCATCTATAAATGAGGATGATAAAAATAACTGCCTCATATGGTTAATATGAAGAAGAAATGAATTAGTACTGGTAAAGAACTCAGAGGCTCCTGGATCATAATAAGCACTACTGAAGCATTTGCTTGTTTTGCACTTCCAGGGCTAAAGCAAGCCTCTTATCTCAAAACATGCCAAGAACTAAACTGTATGATACAAGATATCACTTACTTGTAATACTCAGCATAGCCTTACTCGAGAATACAATCATACACTGCCTAATGACAGGGATGGGTTCTGAGAAATGTGTCATTAGGCAATTCCATCATTGTGTGAACAAAATAGAGTGTACTTATACAAACCTAAATGATATAGCTTACTACACACCTAGGCTTATGGTATAGCCTATTGCTCATAGGCTACAAGCCTATATAGCATGCTACTTGTACAAAACTACACAAGATTAAATCAATCACAAGAGAAAATGATATAATACAGAGATGTGGTAAACACATGATGTATGAAGCTGCTGCTAGTATAAAAATGGCATACTGTTTCACAGCAAACATTTTTTATAAATAGAAAAAGTATACTCTAAAATAATAAAAGTGCAGTATAGTAAATACACAAACCAGTAACATTGTTGTTTATTATTATTATCAAGTGTTATGTGCTACACATAATTGTATTGCTGTATTTTTGCATGAGTGGTAGCTCAGTAGGCTTGTTTATGCCAGCATCACCACAAGTACATGAGTAATGGGTTGCACTATGATGTTACTGGATCATAAGAATTCTTCAGCTCCATTATAATCTTATGCAACCACTGTCATATATGTAGCCTGTCATGAAATAGTCTGTTGTTGACCAAAATGTCCCAATGACTGTATCTTGCACCCAACTGCAGGTGTAATTTCTGGGCTAGAGAACCAAACAGCATAAAACTGTATTATGAGCTTAGTCTGTGGAGTCATATAGACCTAGGGATGTGGTAAGAATCCAGGCTTCCCCACTCACTAGCTGTGTGCTGTTGAGCAAATTACTGAACCTCTTTGAGTGTCAGTCCCTTCTCTGTAAATAGGTGAATAATACATACTTCATAAGTTTGTTTTGAGGGTTTAATGAGCTAGTACATTCGAAGTACTTGGCCCAGAGCCTGCTATATAGTAAGTTCTCATTGAGCATGAGTTATTATAGTTGTTTTGCCCAAGGTTGCTGTAAGAATTAAATGAGAAAATAAATATAAGGTATTTAGCTTGGTGTCTGGCACATAGCAAGAGTCCAAAGGTCATTAAATGACCTTTCTCTTCTTTACTCCTCTTTTAGCTTGAAAAAATTGAGAATTGTTATTTTGAATGATTGACTTGTATTCAAGGAAGTGGACAGAGCTGGTAAAGCCAGCTACTGAGTATCAGAATCTAAATGTTATTAAGACAAAGGGCTGTCATGCAATAACTCAACCATATTGTTATCAGTCTGCCATCCTTCCTGTTTCTCTAGGCAGCCTTTCCTGATGTCAAGTCAACCAGTTAATCTCTCAGTCACTTGACATGTAGCTATATATACACACAAATATGTGTGCATGCATCCTGTGCTACAAGCATTTATGGTCAAGTTTATCTGAGCACACTGTATGGCTTATATGAAATGCTGAAACTATGTTCAAGTTTAGATCCTCATAAAGCTAGGAATATGAAATAATTCTTTGGAAACTATTTATCTGCAATGAAGATATGTACAGTGCTTTACAGTTTTTCATGTGCTTTCATATATATTGCATCATTTGACCCTTAGGACAAACTTGGAGGTAGATATGGCAGGCATTATTATCATTCCTAATTCAGAAAAAGGAAGCAAGCCTCAAAGAAACTTGTTGGCCTACTTGTCAGAGATCACTTTGCTTATTAGTGGTAGAAGAGGGCGGGGAACCAGGTTTTGTACTCTGACTACAAGCACTCCCATAATCATCCTTTTTTTTTTTTTTTGGAACTAGGTATTACATACTTAGGATTCAAAATATTGAAATAATCATGGAATGCCACACCATACACTTGTAATCAGTGTAAAGAATGGGACATTTTGCCCTGGCTGGTGTGGCTCAGTGGATTGAAAGCTGGCCTGCAAATTGAAAGGACACTGGTTCCATTCCTAGCCAGGGCTCATGCTTGGGCTGGGTGCCAGGTCCCCAGTTGGGTACATGCAAGAGGCAACCATGTATCTCTCACACATTGATGTTTCTCTCTCTCTCTTCCTCCCTCCCTTCCCCTCTCTTTAAAAAAGTAAATAAAATCTTTTTAAAATGGGACTTTTTATAAATAGAGAAATGGAAATACCTACAATCACAACATTGCCCTACAGAGGGAGTGGTGGAATTGGGTTAGCCTAGTGTGTGGTACCCTCCTCTCCCTCTCCCCGCACCTCATCTCTCCTTTCTTTCCTCCATCTTTCCTTCTTTCTTTCTTTGGAAACTTGTTTATTTTCCAAATAATTCTCACCATTTTTGAGCTGGTGAATCCAACGTTTCCTCAGTTCTTCTGTTGGGGAGAAGACATAGAGTGGCCCTTCATCATATACAACCTGGAGCAATGGACACACAGATTTTAGTAGTTAGGATTCAGAATAAAAGAAGAAAGACCTTGAAATAACTAATTTTAAGCTACAACTTTGTATATTCACAGTGGAAAACAAAGAAAGGTGGGATCTTCAGTAAGCAGCTGGGCCGGGATCATGTAAACTATCTGTACAATCCCTAAGCAATTCATATCCAGGGATGTAGGATTCAGAAGGTCTTAACTTTTAGCCTATTGAATACTAGGTTCTTTTGACTAATGTTTCAATTTGTGTCTAAACTTAGCTCATAATGTTTCCCTCAGCTTGTGGTGGGGACAGGATTTTTGTTTACCCAACAAAGGCTATTTTATGATCCTATTAAACTTTGAGTTTGTGTAGAGGAGGATTGAAGTAATGATTTATACAATTTAAAAGTATATATGTATTATTCACTTGGATAATATGAAACCAAATTTTAACTCATTACTCACCCCCCCCTACTGACTAGTGGCCTCTCCTTGCCAATATTAGCCACTGTAAATCAAACATGGAACTACAAATCTACTTCAAAAAGAATAAAGTATATATTAAGCACTCTCATCAAATTAAAGAGTCAATATTTTTGAACACTTCACAAGTATAAGGCACTGCGCTAGGTGTTGTAGAGGTGTATAAAATGTATTAGATGTTTCACAGACTTAATAGACCTCACATAGTGAATTCTAAAGTCAAATGTAAATTAATTCTGAATTATCTGCTGCTTAACTTTTTCCACTAGTCCAGCCAAACGACATCATCTTGTTAAAACACAATGGTAGCAAAACTATGTTTAAAACACCCCTCCTTCACAGTAAACTTTGTAAACTTTGATACAGTTAAGGACGTTAACAAGATCCTTTTACATTTTTCTTTTTACTTGTTAGTCTTGTTCTGCTCACAAATCCATGACAGAAAGCCCCCTCCCCTGAGACTTTCCACTTCCTTTTCTGGTTTTCACTGTTGCAGAGGCTGCTATATTCACAACAAGTAGCCTAGAGAGTTCTCGAGACTTAAGCAACCCAAAATGAAGATTGAATCTCTTGTTCTCCTTTATGGCTTACAATGCATCTACCAAACATATGTTTATGAGGCCAGAATAGAATTTAGGTTTATATGTAAGTCTAATAAGCCTTCCCCATATCAAACTTCCTAATACTCCACCCCTCCCCTTTTCTGACTTTTCAACCCACATGACCACCATTAGACAGATAGGCAGGACCAGAAGGAAGTGAAATGCTCACTCGACAAACAGAGCATCTTTCTCAATGCAGTTATCATATATCAGATACACTATAACAGAATTAAAGCCATTATGCAGTCTGTTTGAAGTGCAAAGACTAAAAGAAACTATGTTAGATGTGGAAAATAAAAAAGCAAACATTCTTAGATCATTCCAGTCTCACTTCTCAATCCAGTCCCCTTGCCCACCTCAACTTTTGTTTCCTGGGACTTAGTATCCTTCTCTTTGCTCCTCATCTTACCCCTAATGATTACATTATAGGTCCCTTTGAGAGCTGGTGGGAGAAAATACTTCACCTGGAAGGGATAAGGAAACCTTTCAATGATTGAGATCTGCTCCATTTCACCAGACTCTTCACCCCTTCTCTGTAATGAAAAAAGAACCATGATTATTGGTTCATTGATTGTTCTTTCCTGGATTTTCTTTGGTACCATGAGTTCTTTGAAGTAACTCCAGAAGGCTCTCTTTCACAGACAATGCAGGTTCTTGGTGACTGCTCCCTATAACCCAGTAAAGACATATATTCATAGGATCCAGAATACACTGATTAAAAAAACCTCAGACATTTTAAATCATTGAGGAAAGGGATTTTACTAAATAAATGGTACTGGGACATTTAACCACTAATATTAGTGGTTGGGGAGGAGTTAAGTAGATATTTCATACCATACACTAAAGTAAATTCTGGATGTATTCAAGAGCTTAACATAAAAAAAAAAAAACTGAATAACTGAGGGAAAAACAACTGAATATATAATCTTGTGGGGCAAAGCCTTTCTAATATAATGGTAAAAGTTAGAATGATGAAGTAAAATGTGAACTAATTTGATGATATAGACTTTAAAACCCAGTATGGTAAAAATACCACAAACAAAATATACAAATAAAAGAAAATCAGGAAAAAAATTTCAACATATATTACAGTTAAATGATTAATATGCTTAATATATCAGGATCTCTAAGAAAGTACTAGGAACAAGGTATATATTTTCATAGAAAATGGGCAAAATATTATCAGGCAATTCACAAATGGAAAATACAAGTTAGCTGTAGATGTATAATTATTCAACCTTATGAGTAACAAAAAATTGTAAAATAAGGCAGCAATGAAGTACCATTTTTTCTGGCTGCCAAATTAACAAACATTTAAAATATCTGGTATTGAAACAAATGTGGGGAAATAGATATTCTCATACATAGTTTTTAGGAGTGTATGAAATTCAAATTCCACTTCTAGAAAACAAAATAGACTAAAAAGATTTAAAAACTCAAAGTGCACAGATTTCATAAAGAGAAGACAAAATTTTACTTCTAGGAATTTATTATAAGGAAAAGATGTATGCAAGGATGTTCCTCCAACATGGTTTAAATATCAAGTAATTGGAAGCAACCTAAATGTGGGGATTGGTTAAACAAATTACAATACAGTACATCCATGATAAGGAATACTAGGCAGTTATGAAACTCATGATATTAAAGAGTATCTATTGTCATGAGGAAAGTTTTCATATATTGTTAAATTTAAAATGTAGGTTGCAAAGCAAGATATACAGTATAATTTTGTGTTTTAAATATATCACATATATTAGTATGTGTTGCTAGCGGAGAAAAACATGCACCAACATGTAGTTGTTTTCACTAGCATGTAGTGTTTGATGAGATTATGCATGATTTTATCTACTTTTTTGTGCCTTTTAAATATTTTAAATGTTCTATAATAAATATTCATTACTCTTGTAATCCAGATAAAAATAAATGATGTTTAAAAAATTAATTCAGTAGGTGGTATGTCCAGGAGAGGCTGTGGGAAATAAGAGGAAAATAAATGAGCTATTTTTAAAATCTCACATGTTTCAGGGCCTCAGGATTCTGGCTTTCAGACTAACTCAAGCTTGTAAATCTGGTCCTAGTAACTGAGGGAATAAAACCAACCATCTCTGATCAGTTTGAAAACTTGGTTTGATGCCATCTTTAAATCTGTGTTACAAATTTTCCAGGATAAGTGAGTTGTTCTATATCTGAAGGAAAGATGCTGAGATTCCATATAATCAGTACTTGGCAGAGTGAATAATTTTATAAAGAAGCTTTTTTGTGTGTGTTCCACATTGCGCAGCATCACCAGCATATTTTCAGAGAATTGAAGCATTCCAAGCTTCTTAACCACTCCTCTACTAACACCCTGCTTTGTCAATGGTCTCTTCTTACCGGAATCTGTCTTTCAGGGGGAGGATTTTTTTCAGGAACCACTGTTTCAACGCAGGTGATCTTCTCAACATCTATTGAACCCTTCTTACTGCCTCTTCTCTGAGAAAGAGAATGAGGAAGAAAATGGAGAAAGATTAAGAGTGATTAGGCAACTGGATGATTAGATTTTATTATCTAATCATTCAACATAGTGAGGTGACACCCACACTCTATTATCAGGACCTACCATTTTGGGAAAAAAAAAACATTCAGATCTATTAGTCTCACTCTTTTTTGACTACCAGATGGAGGGCAAATACTATGGAAGAGTGCATGACTGCATGTTTTCATCATAAAAAATAAAGCAATTTTCAAGTCTTGGATTTCATTTTCAACAATCATTTAATTATTGCTCACCAATGGCCAGATCCCATGGTAAGTTTTCCCCCATGGCTACTTAATAACTTTGAATTTTTGCTCCCTCATGGCTGTAGCTAATTCCAGGCTAGAAAACATTTTGCCAAGTTTGAAATATACTGAAGTCCCTTCCATCATTCTCCAACCAAAAAGCTTCTGCTTCCTTCCCAAGGAATATCTAAGGCCAAATCCTTGATACTGAGGTTTCACAGCAGAGAAACTTACTCCACGTTCAAAATCATACTCATAGTAGGTAAGTTTGTGCATGGTCAGGAGAAAGAGGCGCTTCTTGAAGTTTAAAGGTGATGTTTTCTTTTTCTGCTGGGATCGCTTCAGAAAGATGCTCTCCAGTATCACTGTAGCCATAGCTTCGTCTTTGTGGAGCTCACTTGTGTGCTGTTGATAATGAAAGTTCTTGACATTAATCCCCATCCCTCCTAGTTCCCTTCAGCTTAGGCACATAGTTTCAAATGAAACAGAAATGTGCAAAGTTAACAAAGGACCTTCTTTCTACCTTGCGGTTCTCCTTCCACATTCCCCATCTCTGTCTGTTTTCAGGTATAATGGATGCACATTGGATTGAGAGAATTGGTTCAACATTGTAAATTCACATAAACTGAGTTTTTGTATGAGGCAATGGAACACTCAGGGTGTCAAAAGACTTATACCTGTGTGCTTGGTAATATTTAGAGATAAATTTATACTAACCACTCTTTTATGATAAGTGCAGAATCTGTCAACAGCAAAAGTCTCTGTGCAGCTGTTGACTCTGATATCCCCAAAAGAGATAATGTAGGTGCCAGAACTCCACAGAAGCAGATTATTGGATTTTCACTTCCTAGTTTCCTAGATGGTGAATGCAATTTTTCAAACATTGTCCTACTAGGGTCTGTAACTGAGGGGCTTAATAAGAATATGGAGGCTGCACTTGCAGTTATGGATGAATACTAACTGCTACCCAACTGATTTTGCCCATCACCCAGCAGCTCAGCTACAAATGATAGACGCTGTGTTCTAAAATTAAAAAAAAAAAAAAACAATTTTGGGGGAGGGAGTTGTTTTTGTTTTTTGACTTTTCCCTGCCCTTTTGCTTAGATTAGTTCTTAAGCAGCATCATGAAAATGATGCAATAATCTTACTCTTAGGTATGGCATCTCTGGTCATTTATAAAAAGTAACTTGTTTAAGCATAATATAACCAAAGACACTGAAATTGAGAACAGGCTGACAGTCACCAGAGGGGAGAGGGGATGGAATTCCAGGGGGAAAGGGGAAGGGTTTGGAGCAACAAGTATGAAAGACACATGGACAAAAACTAGGGGGGATGGATATGGGTGGGAGGTGGGGAAGGTTGGTGTGGTGGGCTGGGATGGGAGTAAAAGACAGATAACTGTACAAGAACAACAATTAAAAGAAAAAAATAAAAAAAGTAACTTGTTTAGCCTCTCCAAACTTACAATACCCCAGAATGATTTAGTTTAAGTAACCAAAATACAGAAAAGCAAAGGAAGTTATAAAAAGTAACCGTTGTTTTTTCTTTTTATTCACACAAAATAACCAACACTTTATATCAAGAACTTATATTACTAATTTCAAACCTTCATTAGAAAGATAAAATGAGAATATAAATACTGCCACAAATACAGAACACTAAATAAATACTGAAAAAAAAATCACCATTCCCCCACACATTTTGTTTGTGGTGAGCTTTTATTCATGGGGTAGATTTAGTTTTTAAACTAAACTCCTTACACTTTTAGTGGCACCAGGGAAGCAGAATAAATAAAATCAGCAAGGTTTTTTTTTTTCTACTTATGAAGCACAAACTATTGCTCATACCAGGAAAGTTAAGGGAGTGGTTTTTATTGAAGCCTGAGGCTATCTGTGCCCTTATAGTTCTCTTATCTTTGGTGTAGAAGGGCTTATTTTCCTACTGGAGAGACAAAAATAGGTTAATGGAGCACCAGAGATGTTCAGAATGATCCACTATGTGGATGCCATTATCTTCTGGGGGTGGATCATGGTTTGTAAGTGATCTTTCAAGAAAAAACTGGTCAAAGGAGCAAACCTTTCCCAGCACCCTGCCACACAGCTCTCTTCCCTGACTCCCTGGTTTAAATGGTCTCTTACAGAAATTACAAACTTATAAGAGTTTACAACCAATGAGAACCCTTTTTAACATTCACATTCAACTTAAACTACAAAGGGTTTTCTTTTGACATTAAAAATATTCATTTACAGAGAAGTAGTGGTAACCGACTGATAATACTCTATTTTCTGGAACTGCCAACTCATTGAGACCTCTGTAATAATATCACATTTGTTCCCATGGTGAATTCCAATTAAGTACCTCTTCAAAAGCAAAGATTCAAATTACAGAAAACAAAATAAAATCCCAAAGAAGCTGAGTAGCATTACCAGTGAATTGGCTCTGAAGCTTCCCAACAAAACATGTCCGGGTATGCTTTTATTTTTATTTATTTATTTTTTTTAGCTGAGTAAAGCACATCCAGCATTTTACCTTCAGTTTTGTTGAAAACTCTTGGTGGATACACTCCCTCCTCAGATGTAACATCTGCTTCAGTCTTGATCTCTGTTCTTATTTCCTATAAGACAGGTCCTTCTAGAAGCTGCCTCTGCTCTTTTTCATTTTTAGAACAGATCCAGTTTATACAAAAGGGAGGCTTCCTCTCTTTCAAGTGTCTTTGTTGGGGTAGGATTTAGTGTTGTTGGTCTAAGTATGAGGAAGTAAGCAAGCCTCTCATTAACCATTGCCCCTGTAAGCAAGGGGTGAAATGGCCTCTACCCTCACTGATCTAAAGGATTACTAGGATTTCCATGGCCTAGTCACCCCTCCTTTGACAACTCTCTTCCTATTTCATCGTGATGCAGTCTAGAAACACAGCCTGAAATTGTAATGGTTTGTCCTTACTCACCACTGCTCCATCCAGCAATAATGTGAAAGGAGAGGTATCCATCTCCAATTCTTCCCAAAGAATGGTATGTAATAGACTCTGTGTGTTGGAGAGCACTTGCAGCTTCTTTGGGTATGTATTGTAGCAGGTATAATTTTTCTAACAATTTTAGAAGCCTACAGTGTTGATTTGACCACAAAAGATGCACCATGAGGGCTGACCCTGCACCTCACTCAGGGGGTGGGAACGGAAGTGACATGAATGTCACACACACGCGCATGCACACATACACACAGTTGTTCATACAGAGAAAGAAAGAGGAGGAGGAAAAGTAATAGAAAGACAGAGCTCTTCATTTAGAATACAGAATTCCAGCATTATAATGTTCTCTTTATTAAAGTACAAATGCAAGGATTTTCATGCAGCCACCTTTTTTCATCCTCCCAGCTCCCCACAGAGCAGCAGAATTCAGAAAGAGGATGCAATCTTACAGATTGTACTATGCCAAGGAATATATATATATATACTATATATATTCATATATATATTTTTTCCTTGGCATATATATCAGTGCAGAATCAGTAATATATCACTGCAGAATCAGAATATATATATCTGTATATATATGATATTCATGTCACTTTCATTATATAGATAGATAGATAGATAGATAGATAGATAGATATAGATATATCACTGTGGAATCAGTAAAGTAAACCACCCTTGGCTCCCATTTTTACTCATACCAAGATAAAACACTATTAGGGACAACACCAGGGCAAAATTCAGAAAATTTCATAGCCTGCCTATTATTAGGAAGAGTCCAGGAGATGCTAGTTAGAAATAACCAGTTAATCATAGTTCAAATGACTACTTAGCCAAAATGTCCAAGAAGCAGTGCTTTTTTTCCTTTAAATCATTATTTAATTGTTCAGCAAGTTTCTGGTTATTCCATTTTCTCCTCAGGGAAATGGAAGGAAACACCTGTTTCTCTCAGTGTAGTCTATCTGTCAGGCATTTTACACACATTATTTTATTTATTCCTTACAACAAACAGACAAAGAAATGAGGCTCATGGAGATTATATGATTGCCCAGCATCATCCATCTGGACTCTACAACCCTTGCTGTTTCTGTGGTACCTCGTTGCCTCCCAGAGGGATTTTCCCCCATTTTGTTCAGGTATGATGGCATCTACCTTAGCATCCTGTCATTTCCCATGACTATCATCAAACAGCAGTTTGGAACAACCCCTCTTCATCTTCTAGCAACTTAACAAATGTAATTAAGTTTCTTTGTTGCTACAGTTATGATATTTTAAAGAAAAATCCTCTTCTGGTTCTAGGGCCAGGAAATTCTCAATCAAAATCTCAGTCAGAACCTGAGAGATACTTTTTGCAACTGAGAAGAAATTTTTTTGTAGGCCAAGTTTAGCCCATTGATTATACTCTAAATATAGTTGATAGGTGATTCTATCAGATTTCACAGGAAAACAGGAAGATAGGAATTAGGAGGGAACAAAGAGTAACACAAAGTGTGTGGTCTAACAAATAAGCCAGACTTGGGTTTGCCACTTTATCTGAATAAATGAGAATTTATTTTGAGAAAGGAAAACTATATCACATGTATAAGAATGTTCATGGCACCATTGTTTATAATTGAAAGCAAACAATTTTCATATCCATTAATAGGAAAGTGGATAAACAAAGTGTGATGCGGTCATCATATGTGTTCCAAAATACAAAATACACATACTTTTGACTTGGTAAATGATGCTTATATAGAGATCCTAATATCATGGGAAAATAATCAGAAGTAATGTTAAACAAGGAGTTGAGATATTTTGGGGAAAAGGTGTGTTGTATGGATGAATATAATTTCAAGAAAAATAAGTAAACTACAAATAGTATGTGTAATATAATCTCAAATATAAGAATAATGCATGGAAAAATGGAAGTAATATGTCCAAATAAAAATGTTCCTGGACAATGAGCTTATAATTGATGTTTTGTTTTTAATATACCTGTAATTGAGTCATTTTCTATAATGAATATATGTTATTTTGATGTCAAAGAAAAAAGAAATAAAAATGTTTAAACCAGGGAAAACAAAAACTGAAAAAAACAACAACAAAGGAGTACACAAGTTCAGAGTGAAAGATGGGCACACCAGCAGTCACCCTCAATCTAATGCTGAATGTAAATTTGCGAATTGGCTCTCCTTTCATCATTACTTGGCCAGAATCTACTCTGTAGTTCAGGGCAGAAGAGATTATGAATCCCAGAGATCTAGAAGTTTCCAAAACCACAGAAGAAAATGTGAAATGTTAACATGAAATGCTGAAGAAGAACCAGAGCACCAGGACCTCTTGGAATGACTACAGCAGATGAGACTCTCTCTTGTTAGCCAGAAAACTGATTCTGGTTGGAAGTTCTCACCATATATTTGGTTGTCTGTAGCACTGACTCTGAAGCTTATCATAAAGTAGTTAGGTTTCACTAGGGCCTGAATAGAGCTTTTGGGGATCTTAACAAGAGTAATTAAGTTTCTTTGTTGCTTTGTTTCTTTGTTTGCTATGGTTATAATATTTTATTTTATTTTTTTAAAGATTTCGTTTATTTTTAGAGAGGGAAGGGAAAGAGAAAGAGGGAGAGAAACATCAATGTGTGGTTGCCTCTTGCACACCCCCCATTAGGGACCTGGCCCAAAACCCAGGCACGTGCCCTGACTGGGAATTGAACTGGCAACCCTTTCATTTGCAGGCCAGCACTCAATCCACTGAGCCACACCAGCCAGGGTATGGTTATGATATTTTAAAGAAGAGTTCTCTTCTGGCTCTAGGGCCAATAAATTCTCAATCAAAATCTCAGTCAAAACCTGAGAGATGCTTCTTATGACTGAGAACAGATTTTTTTGTAGGCTACTAAGATAAATAAATCTTAAGACATTACACTAAGAAAGCAAGTTGTTGAAGAATATGTACAATATATATAAAACTGTAGAACATGAAAACTAATACTAAATATCTTTTATGGATACTTACATACATAGTAATAATATAAAAACACACCTAGGAATGACAGACACCAAAGTCAAGATACTGCTAACTTCTAAGGATGAAGGGGACCTAATTATTTGATTGTGAAGAAAGACACAAGAAGGTTTTTACTCTGTGGACAGTATAGTATTTCTAAAAAACACCAGAATTATGGCACAATGTTAGGACTCTGTAGACCTAAGTGGTGAGTACATGAATGTAATGATATTTCCTGTACTTTTGTCTATTTGCAATATTTCATAATATAAAAGAAAGTTCATTCAAAGTTTTACATCCAGTATAAGCAACAACAACTTAAGGGACAAAAAAGTTGGCATTCCACCTATCCCCTGAGATTTTATCCCAACAATAATGAAAAATCCTAAAAAGGAAACAGTGAGTGACTATAGGAATCCACCAGTTAGGATCTCCTTGAGGAAGATTTGTAGAAAAATATGAGAAAACATGGCAGGATTGACAAGAATCCTCATGTGGGAAAAAGTACAGTTAATCAGTAATAAGGACAAATCATCTTTTCTAGCATGGAGGAGTATAGCAGAGGAAAATATTCCATGGTCCTCTGTGCTTACCACCATTTCCTCTTTTGCCAAATGTTCCACTTTTTTCTGTGCATTATTCCTACATTTGAGATTATATTGCACATACTATTTGTAGTTTGCTTATTTTTCTTAACATTACCTATCTATCCATCCATCCATTCATTCATTCATCCAACAAACTTTTTCCCCAAAATATCTCAAATTCTTGTTTAACATTACTCCTGATTGTCTTCCCATGATATTAGGATCTCTATGTAAGCATAATTTACCAAGTCAAACTATGTATATTTTGTACTTTGAAGCATATTGACAAAATAGTTTGCAGAAACAGTATGCCAATTTCCATTCTTTTTAGCAGTTTTTGAGAGCCTGATTTCCCTCTACTTTACCTCTTTCATGCTCCATTTCTAATCATTTTTTACTATTTTTATTGCAGACTCATCTGTTTTCTCACTGAACCAATGATCTTGAACATTACATTCCAACCTTCAACTTGTCTAAAATTTAACTTCTTTTGACTCACTACAATTTTCTTCTAGGGATGAGCTAATATGCTATAGTTCATTTTTTTTTCAAGGAGGCAAGACAGTGAGATGAGCTAATCTTTGAGGTTCAGATGACCAACATTAACCATAAGGGCATCTGGTGATGGCTCTCAGAGGGCGAGATTGGTAGCCTGACACTAAAGCTTGTGTTTCCAGTGCTCTCTGAATACCTTCGGTTAGTGCACATGAACCTCTATAGAAACTGAAAGTCACACTTGGCCCATTTGTTTCAAGGTTCTCTATCTCCCTCCCCTGATGGTTTCATTTGCATAAACCAAGCAGCTTTGGAGTGAATTAGGTCAAGGTCTGTCTCTAGCTTCTTGTTGGGCACTGCCTCACTGAAAATTTTAGCTCTCCCTTATTCCCTGGAGGGTGAAAAGCAGCAGATATCTATGGACTCTGTAGAGAACACCGAAACTGGCTTTCAAATGCCATATCTTCTCCTTACACCTAAGTCACTTCCTGGTATAGATCTAGTCCACTGAAAGGAAACTGTCTGTAGGAAATTTGCTCTAATGGAAATAGTAAATCATATTGATGATAATTTAAGATGGCGCCAAGTCCCTAGAAGTGAATGGAAAGTTGTATTAGTTCTCATTAAAAGGAGTTTACAAAGGATTCTAAGCAAACACATCACTACTCATAAGCAACAGGAATTTGGATTTTAACACAAGCAGATAGTTTAAATCATCTGAATATAAAAGGGATCAAAATAGAGCAGATAAGGCTAGCCCTGAGGGAGGAATACTGTTTTTGTAGAATGCTTTAGGTTCTGTGAATATTTGCATTTTGTGGCTTATATGGAGGGTGACATTGTTTTATCAAATAACTGAGGCTACAAAAATGTTATAGCACCCTTGGTTCAAGGGTTTGGCATGCAAAATGAGGAAAGGAGCAGAACTAGCAAAAAACTAACAGCACAGAAGATAGCCCCTGAGATAGTAGACCCCTGCCTCTGGAAATTCACAGCATGTAATAGAGATTCAGAGCTTGGAGGGCTGGGTGGCATAGAAACTGGATCAGGATTCCTTTTGGAGGTCCAGCAACACATCCAAGGATGTCTTGGTCAGGGCCAGTGATCCCTTTTGTTCAAAATCTACACCATTTTCTCTGGGCAGGCCCTGTGGGGTCACTGGCAGATTTCAGGCACAATGAAAATAATAACCAACACTTAGCAATTACCATTAGCACTTACTGTTTCCAGGCCCTGTCTTTAACTTCTTTACATATTTTAACACACTTACTGATCCCAACAATCCTATGAGGAAGATATTAGGAAAGTAAGGGAAAAGAGCAGGGTAAGGAAGGGGCAAGAAAAGTGATTCAACAATTATTAAGTGCTAACTCTGTTCTAGGAGATATGGTAATAAACAACATAAAAAGAAAATGAAGAAGAGGGGATACAAGTAGGGAAAGAAGGGGCAGAGGAGAAGGAGGATGGAGAGGAGAAGGGGAGAGGTAAGGAGAAGAGAAATAATAAAGACAAGAGAAAAGAAAGCCATGCACATGGCAGACAATGTTAACAGGAAAAACCTCAGGGGTTGACCACACAGTCTGGGCTGAGAATGGGGCTGAAGCTAATGCTGAGGCTGCTTTCTTCTGGCCTAGTCCCTTACCAACTAATACCACGAGGTTGGTGCACACAGTCCTTCCAAAAGCCATCTCTGGTCCTGGTAACATTGACCCAGTGCAACCTTAAGGCCAGTAGCCTAAACCCTGGTTTAGCTGGTGCCTTTCTCTAGCTTACAAAGGTAAACAGTCTATTGCAGCATGTGAGCTTTTGCTGCTTTCTCAGACAATCCGCATCTTAAAATTTTTTCTTCTAGGGGCCTCAGTGACAGAAGTACACATTTTGGGTCTCCAAGCAATATTTGACCAAAGGGCTTATTTTTATCCTACTGCCACCTACAATGTTACATTTCAGACACATTTTGCACAGGTGCCCCTTTATAACATTTGCTACCTGTTCAGATGGTCACCACACGTCACTTTTTTCTCTTCCTGTGTCCCCCCTAGACCTGCTCAGAAAAGACTGTTACAACCTGTTCTGATCATCAGAAGGCATCATCAGGGCCTTGTGCTGACGACACTCCCACCCTCGGTCAGCCTGCTCCGCCAGCCGACTATATGGCAGCAGCCATGCTTTCTCTCTGGCTTTCAGGGGTCCTACAAAAGGTACTTGCTGCTGCCACCCAGCCCCTGCCATGCCACAAACCCACCTCAGTCCTGACTTAATGCAGGTAGCTTCCCAGATGCATTGAGATGCCAGGACTTTGAAGGTGGGACTCGATCTCAGAAGACACTGGTCCTGGAGACATATTCTTACAGTCCAGAGAGGAAGGACAGTCTGAGCAAACCCCACCCTTTCACAGCCACTCAGTTCCCTTTTTTTGTTTCCTGACCTAAACCAATGCCTTTTTTTTCTTCTTCTCAGCAACATGGTATCTGGTTCCCTGCTTCTACCCCTATTCTACCCACCCCCCCACCTCAGCTGTCTCCGCCCTTCATTTGCTTGGGACCTCTGACACTTCTATCTCCAGTCCCCTCTCAAAGAACCCTTCTCAACATTACTGGGGTTACTGAGACTCTAGATGGGGCTGGTTTGAGCAAACAGATTGTCAGGCCCACCTCCCCAAGGTAAAGGGGCGACATACCTAAAGAATTGTGGGAATGATCAGCAGAGGGAATGGTGACTTACAGGAAAGAGGAAAAATGCAGATCCACAAACATAAAACAAAGGGACTAAAGGGGAAGAGTACCTTTAGTCTCACATCATCCAAGGCAGAGGAGACTTGGGTCACACTGTAAACTTGATAGTGAAGGATGGAGAGTACTCATGAAGGGACCCCGAAGTACAGAGCTTGACAGAAGGAGAGACAAGACTTCCCCTGCTGAGTCATTTTCTAAGAAAGCATTTTTTTCTACAGATAAAAATGTCTAAATGTAAGCCCACACAAAGACTTGTGACCTTCCCCATTTTCTGTGGATGTTAAGTTTCCCCTTTAAAGAGTTAGTCTCAGGGATTAACTCCTAATTTACACCTTTCTCATTAATCCTATAAAGTGAGAAACTGAATTAGGTGTGTTACTTAAAGCCTGAATGAATCTTCAGTCACCTCCAGCAGCAGTTTTCTCCCAGGTGATTCTCCTAGGCAATTCAGCAAGTACTGGCTGCAGACTGGCATGGTGGTAGAGCCCTTGATGATTGATCTGCTTGCCCATCTTGATATATCAGTCACTGCCATGTTTACATGACCCAGGTGCTATATAGTAATGTAAGAACACATCCTAGATCCCACTAGAAGTTTGTCAGAATTTTTAAGGCAACAGGACTTCTTTTTAAAAGGCATTTGTAGGGTAGTGCAGTGGTTTATCCTCACATCTGGATAACATAAATGTGCGACAAGTGTTGTATAAGCTTCCTATTTAAATAAAATTTTTGAATATTTTATTTATTTTTAGAGAGGGGGAAGGGAGGGAGAAAGAGAGGGAGCAAAGCATCAATCTATGGTGGCCTCTTGAGCGCCCCCAACCAGGGACATGGCCTGCAACCCAGGTATGTGCCCTGATTGGGAATCGAACCAGCAACCCTTTGCTTCACAGTACAGCACTCAGCCACACCACTGAGCCACACCAACCAGAGGTGATCTTTCTATTTAATTGACAATTTATATCCTTTTAACTAGTCACTCCTGAATGGCTCCTGCAGTCCCCTGCCTGAGAGTTGCTCAGAGATATTTGCCTTTCCTCCCTCTTTCTTCAGTCACATTCTACTTGTTGTCACATGCCCTGTCCTTTCTAAAGGTGCATCTTGGAGTGAAGACTGGGGATTGATAAGCATACAATGGAGGTTTGGACAAGGGAGAGCAGGACAAGGGAAAGGGGAAAGTAAACCTAGTTGCTTCTTTGCCTTCTGCCCATTAGCATTCCTCTAACACACTTGGCTAGAAGATTCACAATGTAAGATAAGGTTCTCCGCTTGGTGCTATCATGTTCAACATTTTTATTAATGAACTTTGAGGAATCTATAAAAAGAAGTCTAGCTAATCAGTGAATGGTGTAAGGCTTTTGTGAGCTAGATGGAATGACAGAACCAGAGCAAACAGTTTCCCAAAAGATCTTAATCACCTGATGTAATGAGCCAAATTCAACAAAGTGTATTTTACCAGGGCTAAGAGTTACATCCCATAATTGGGCACTCACATTGAACTTCAGATAACCCAAGTGAAATTTGGGCAGCACTAAAACTTGTGAAGATGTTTCAGAGGTTTTTGCTGATAGTAACAGAGAGAAATGTCATGTCAGTAACATGGCTGCCAAAAATTACAAGGAGACATTAGGCTTCCTTGCAGAAGTAACATATCTAGATAGAGGAACATAAAAAAGCTACTTGCTATGCATGGCCAGGCCATATCTAAAGTTCTGTGTTCAGTTTTAAGTGCCTCACCTTAGGGAAAATTAATGAGCAGGAGTATGTCCAGAATAGACACCAGGATTGGTGAAGATAATGGAAACCAAAAACCATGTCATATGAGATATAATAGAAAGAATGAACAGAAGCCATGTTTGCTGTCTTCACATTTCCATGTTATTATCACCTAAAACCTCTAGAAACTCCTCAAAGTCCAGTGAGACTGCCTAAGAGCCTAAAGAAAAGAAAATGTGAGACCACAGGCTGGCTGTTTGGCAAAGAAACTTTTAAGAAATGTAACAGCTAGTGGTAATGTTTTTATTTTCTTATTCTTAGAGACCATCCAACAAAATGGGGATGGGATGATCAGAGTCAGCTCAGGACCCATGGGAGTTCCTCAAAGGTTATGCAAACAGAAGACCCTAGGCTCTCATATTTCCTCAGCCCCTAATCCACTGGCACCTCCTCCTGCATCCCTGCCCAATTCTCTCTCTTTATCCTCTTGTACCCTACAGGTGCCCCTGCTTCCCCTGTGTGATGTTGTGGTTAAGTGCAAGGCTATGGTATTAAACTACCTGGAAAAAAAATTCCAGCTCTACAAAATAATCATCTGTGTGGCTTTGGTTAAGCAAATTTAATGTCTCTCATACTTCAGTTTCCTCACCTGTTAAATACTGTAATAATGGAATAAACTGTGTGGGTTGTTAGGATTAAAAGAAGTAGTATATAAGGTGGTTAGGAAAATGACTGGCATATAATAAATGCTTAATAATTGTTAGCTGTTACAATTATCAGGCCACAATAGTCTTATTGTATAATGAATGTTAAGGGAACCCAGGCTCTGGAGTCAGATCACCTGTGTTTGTAACCTGGCTCCACTAAATATGTTAACAATTGGCAATTTTAAAAAACAGCCTATGGTCTCAATGTCCTCATCTATAAGATGAGAATTATAGTAATGCTTACCTCCTAAAATTACTGTGAGAATATTATGACAATCCATTTTAAATATCCTGAAGTCTTTCTCTACTAGATTAACTCTTTTGAAACCTATCACATGCCTTCTGCCAGGTGTCAATGAAAGAATGTCCAAACCTATAGGAAAGTTTCATAAGAGTTTATTTGAGCCACAATTTTGAGGACATGCTTGAAAGCAAGATGTCAATGGATTGAGAAAATGCTCTGAAGAATGGTAGTTTTGCATTTCCTTTTACGCATTTACAATCAAAGTAGAAAACTTTAAGGATGGTCCATGAAATTAAATTAAGGAGGCAGGAGAAAGCAAAAAGGGGAAATCTCTAGGACTGCATACAAAGCAAAATGGAGAAACATACTTCTTTTACATTACTGGGTAGAGGATAGTTAATTAACATTTACAGTACATAGAGATGGTATGCGGGGTCTTCTGTAATTTTGTGCTCTAGTGGTCTTGGGCCCTGATACTTGTGGTGATGCCTTCAAGGAGCCTAGAAAAGAGAATTACTCTGACATTTCAGAGCTATGTTATTCTAGATATGTAAGAACAATGGGCAGTGCTTGCTTAAGATAAAGATTGACTTGAAGAAGCTGTAGGCCTGGGACATGACTACTTGCAATGATGTGCCCAGTTAGGAACTTTTTTTTCCCAACCACCAAACACCACATTGACCCTTAGTTTAAAAGATTTTATTTATTTATTTTTAGAGAGAGAGGAAAGGAGAGAGAAGGAGAGGGAGAAAAACATCAATGTGTGGTTGCCTCTTGCCCGCCCCCAACTAAGGACCCAGCCTGCAACCCAGGCATGTTCCCTGACTAGGAATCGAACTGTCAACCCGTTGACTTGCAGGCTGGCACTGAATCCACTGAGCTACACCAGCCAAGACCACATTGACCCTTTTAATAAAAGATACCAATATGCAAGTGATCTAATAAATACATATATAACAAAAGTAGGAAAAGTAAAAGTAACTACAGTGAGATGATATTCTTCCCCAAAACTCTATCTTGTAAAACATTCTAGGAGTCTGAGTCAAAGAAACACTACCATTTTGTTCCTCCTCCACCCGCCCACTTGTTACAGAACAGGGCCGAGGGGCAATATGGAGAACCAAGGAGGGGTATGATAGTCTATTACCAAAAGTACCCCCCACTAGGTTTGCTATGTCTGCTGCCAGAGGAAAGACATCTCTCAATGCTAGAGATTTGTGAAAAGGAGAGGAAATGTTTGTTTAAAGATATACAGACTTAAAGTAGTGACCTAATGTCTTCATTAAAGTATTAAAGTCTTTTAAGATACCCAGAGATGCATACAGTCCTTCCTTCTCCCTCTGCTCTAATTTGGGGTACCATATCTCAAGAAAAGAAGTCCGTGATTCAGGCTCCCGGCCATCAGCTGTGTTGCCATCAGGATCTCCAATTATCCAAAGCCCACCAACATGGCCTACCAACAAAAGTCCTTGTACCCCTTTTCTTCCAGGCAAAGTCTCTCTTATTTCTTAAGCCATGTGGCCAAAAGGAGCACCCCAAAGCTGTGGGGATCCCCAGTCTGGCAAAACTGCATGGTTCTCTCTGCACTGCCACAGTCACATGGTCCTCCTTGTTAAAGCCTAGTGGTGATTCTCTGCTCAAGCCACATGATGATTCCTGTCATGGCTGCCGCATCTGGGTTTTAAATCCCAGCGCCAACCTTCCTTTGGACCCCCATTTCCAACTCCTCCTACAATCAGTTACACCTGCCAACATTCCTGTATTATTCCAGGATTACTGGGCTGCCACAGTGAGACTGGGCAGGTGTGGCCCCATGTCATGGAGCTAATCATCTCCAAGCTCTCACACAGGCACTGTAACCAGGGGGGAGCTGCCCCCCAGTTACATCTTGGGTGGAAGTCACTTCCATACCCTGGCTCAAGGCGTGGCCACAGCTATTTAACATATCTATGCAACCAGTTAAAGGCTATAGATATGTTAAATAACCATGCCAGAGGTTAGCTGCAAAGCTGTTGCTGTACAAAACAGCTCTGCATGTCCCTGCTCCATGTGTCCCTTCCCCCAACTCACACCTGTTGGGGAAAGGGGTGAGGACATCCTATGTATCTTTCTAATGTTTCCTGGACACCTTGAGTTCTGGATCCCATTCCAAACCCCTATTTGGGGTCCCCCTCTTGGCTGCCCACTGTTTCACATTGACACTTCCTTTGACCCACCTTCATACCCAGCTCACTCCAGTATTCTCTCTAGGGAAGGTTCCATGTTAGCCACAGGACCTGCCAGTGCCTCAGTAAACAGACTGAAATGTTTAAAGGTGCAGTTCCTTTGTTCTTCTGGATAAAGAATGATGATACTGACAGGCCAAAGAGATCTGTGCCAGAGGAAGTCACTGTAGTGTCCCATAACAGCGACCACAGACTGCAAAATACCAACAGGTCTGGAAAGATACCTTGGAAAGCTTAATAGTGCCAGATAAAGGATAGATACAACTCACAAGACCTTACAGAAGAAAGTGTCACTAAAAACAAACAGTAAAGAGTTTTATTCCATGCCCTAACCAGTGTGGCTCCATTCGTTGGGCGACATTCCACAAAGCGAAGGGTTGCTGGGTCAATTCCGAGCAGTACACATGTCTGGGTTGCAGGTTTGGTCCCTGGTTGGGGTTCCTGGGAGAGGCAACCAATGGATGTTTCTCTCCCTTTCTTTCTCCCTCCCTTCCTCTCTCTCTAAAAATAAGTTAAATATCTCTTTAAAAAGAGTTATTTTCATGAAACTTGGTTTTGCTAGAAAGGTAAGGAAAGTAACTTTTTATACTCCATAAAAACTTTCGTCTCTTGGTTTTGCCTGCCCTGAGTTCCCTACTCTCTTTGTCCTGGGAATTCTAATGGCTAGGTGAGCACAGCCTGAGACAGATGCTAGACACCATGAATAGGTCTTCACCCTGTTCCTCCTGGAGGATGACTTTAGTTTCTGAGATTACTCATTCACTTTTAGACAATCTGACTTGCAGAAACTTAAAGTTATAGTTGTGGCTCTAAATGTGAACATCTACCCAATTCTTCTGTCCCTGTGTCTGATAAGGGGCAGAGAAGCTAAAAATGGGTAGCAATGTTTCCTGGTACCACTTAAAGGAATGCATTGAAAGGAGACCCTGGAAGCCCTTTAGGGAGTTTAGTGAAGACTCAAAATAGACTGCAGACATTCTCAGGAAATGTCATTCGAATTCAGCCAGATATAGCCAGTGGCATAGCATTTACTCAATCCTAAAATTAGCAACTGTTATTCATATAAATCTTACTACAGTCTGATTACAGTTAACTCTACCTGAGACTAAAATAAAACCATGAATAGTGCTGCATGTACTGGTTTTTTTAAAAGAAGGGAGAGAGTCTAACACAGCCAGACCATTAAGATTTGGAGTAAAGCCATTGGTGGTGAGCCACTGGGGAAGAAGAAAGTCTTCTTCTTCCTTGCAGAGAAACAAGGTAATGCTGCTTTGAACATTTTTCTCCACTTTAATTAGTTCAGTTAAGAATTTTAATGATCGGACCTTCCTGCGGTTACTTTTTGTCATTGAGTTTGTTAGCCCTGCCATGCAGGCCTCCCCCTGAGCTTGTCAGGTTTAGTATGTGGCCCCTTTTTTGTTCATACAGGTATACAGGGAGGAGAAGAGTTGCTGGATACTTTCTGTTCCTTGACCTGATTATTGCTAATGCAGGAGCTGAATAGTTTCATCCTCGCTTTTCATAGCGTAGGACAGCCAACTTGCTCCCTCAACAAAAATGGGCTGCATTAATGCTGATCATTGTTCCTGTTTTACAAGGTACTTAGTTGGTAATTAAACATTTACTAGCATGATTATTTGATTATTGTGCCCAATACATTTGTTGAATGGACGACTGGCCACGTGACATATGAACTAGAGCACTGGCTCCCTCCAAGCCTTCAGTGAACTAGAAGTTGGCTGCAAAAGATGGTCCCAGTGTCCTTGAGGTGGAACAGGAATGGAACGTGAGGTGAAAGGCCCCTCCACCTGACCCTAGTCCTGGCTTCCATCGCGAATAGGGAGATGGAAGCCAGAGTGGCTGAAAAAGCACTATTTCTATCACTTAATGCTGCACCAAGTCAGCGTCTGCAGAAAGTGATTAAGTGAGGAAGAGTTTTGCTAGAGGGTGAGAGAAGTATTAGGCAGAGCCCTTCCTTAAGCCCCCGTCCGCGGCACCAACTAGAGTCCTCTCAGCCACTAGAGGGTGCTGTGCACAGAGTCTTAAACTCTATGGTCTCTCCCACGAACTCCCATGAGGAAGCGCGACTAGGAACCGCCTATATACTTTCATTTCCGGCCTAGGTTCTTCCTTTCCGTGCTGCTAGCGCTCTCGCGAACATGGTAGGGTGTTGGGGTTGGGACATGTAGTATCCAGTGTAATCTTTCATCCACGGTAGATGGTGCCATCCGGGATGGGTCCAGGCCCCTCCGTGGATTCGTTGCAGTAAAGAAACCCAGTGTTGCCGGGTTTGACCCAGAAGGGACCTGGCTTCGGGGCCAGGAATTGAAGTGGTGGGATCAGACGTAGACATAACCGGGAGTAGAGCAAATACGCTCTTTTTCCACTTTGAGGCTGCAGTACCTGAAGCACAGGGGGCTGGGCCACCTTCTAGTCAGAGTTAGCAAGGAATTTGAGAGTCGAGCCCTTGTGGGCTGCCTTAGTGGTAACTGGGTCGGCGCTGTGTCATTGGCATCTGATAAACACTGCACTTTCTGAACGGTTTGTTTATTAGGTGAACGTTCCTAAAACCCGCCGGACTTTCTGTAAAAAGTGTGGCAAGCATCAACCCCACAAAGTAACACAATACAAGAAGGGCAAGGATTCTCTGTATGCACAGGGTAAGATGGTCTGTTGTATGGGATTTGGTTTGAAATTGGCATTTGTGGTAATAGTGTAATACCCGAGCCCAGACCCCTGTCCTGCCTCCGCCATCCTTTGGCTTGGGTATTGATATCCATTTCTGTTGGAAACTCCAAGATAAAAACCGTAAAAAAGTTTTTCCGGGTGGTGGTTGTGATTTATCATCTTTGGTGTACTGTAACAAATAACTTTCCTTCTCCCAGGGAAGCGGCGTTATGACAGGAAGCAGAGCGGCTATGGTGGGCAGACTAAGCCGATTTTCCGGAAAAAGGTGGGTAGTAATTAATATTTGACATGTGTCCCAGTGACTAGTAAAGACCTTGCATTTGTTGTTAGCCCCCACACCTGTACAATATAGGTGTATGTTTTCATAGTTGCAGCAAAGTTGTCTTCAGTCATCTGCAGTGTCATTCCTAGTAGGCAGTGGAGCTGGAAGTGCAGCAACCTAGGTCTGACTCTAGTCTACATTACTGCACCATTGCAGTGTTTATATTTTTTCTTTCCCTTTGTGAAGAGGCAAACATCAAGTTAAGGAATGTGCTCAGCCTTTCTAAGGATTGAAGTTTGAGTGCACAAGTATATTCTTTGCCCTGTTTCTGTCATGTCCTAGGGGATTCTCAGCTCTTGCTTGCAGTCAGAATACTCTTAATTTTGCTTCTCTGCTCAGAGGCTGGCAATGAGTCTGCTACCTATCTCATGAAGTCATAAAGTTCTTTATAGTAGCCATTTAGGCCTCCCACCACCCTCCTGAATTCTGTCATTTTCAGACTGAATGTGTATTTGTTTTTACCCCAGGTGATTTGGCTACTCTTTAAAGTACACAGTGCCTGCAACAGCATTCCCATGAAAACTGTTTCTTTTGGCACTTTGCTCTTCATGTAGCTTGGTACCAGCAAGTATTAGGAGTGGCTTGAGTGTTCATTTATCATTCAGGTGCAATAAATGATTTCCTCTGAAAGTGATGAAAGGAATGCCTGTCTTAATCACATTTAAGTAACTTGTTCAGTAGATGGGGAGGTTCCAGCCAGGTTTTGAGTTTTCTGAGAACTCCAAAGTAACAGCAGTAGAATTCTCATTATAAGAACAGACTTAAAGTTGTATTCATGGGGAGTATACCTTGAGTTAAAGCAGGGATGTCCAACCTTTTGGCATCTCTGGGCCACACATTAAATACACAAACACTAACAAAAACTGATGAGCAAAAAAAGGGGGGGGAGGTTGGGTAAATTTACACTTTTGCATTGGGCCGCATTCATAGCCATCCTGGGCCATGGATTGGATACCCAAAAATATAGTTGAATACACAAATTCTAGATGTAATTGTAGGTAGACTCCAGAGAATTGATACATCTGAAGTAACAGTTGTTAACCCTATTTAATTGTGAAAGTTGTTTATTTCATAGTGCATGGACTGGTATGACCCATTTTTGGTTGTGTGGAATACTTAACTATGTAAAGCTGTTAAATAGCCACAAGTTCAAGCAGTATGATGAGTACATGTGTCATAAGAAGCCCTCTATGATGTCTGATGTGAATGGAGAACTTGATGGCAATTAGATAACCTGCCACCTTTGCTGTTAGTGGGTTGAACAAAAAGTTCATTTTTTTTTTCATAAAATATAAAGACACGTTTTTCATTTTCACCAGTAACTATTGATTTGGATATTTTGAGTATGTGGGCTATATCCCATGTAGTGTAAAGTTGATTGTTCTCAATGTCTCAATTTGATTGCTATCTACTTCAGATGGTCTACCTGACCAAAGAGCATCATCAGTGAGAAATCTCCAGCACAAAACTTTGCAAACCACTTGATACATTCGATCAGTCACAGCTGCTCAAATCTTTTTTTGCATTTCAGTTGTTACCTTTCTTGAAATAATAAAGCATAACATTCCAAAAATGTGACCTATTTTCTTCCATCTTCAGTATTAAAATGGCTACACAAAGATTCACTAATTCTGATGCTGATACAACAGCTGTCAAAATGCAGTCAAGCAAAATTATTTCGAATGAAGTTAAAGACAACTAAGTGCCACTAGAGCTATCTTATGGAAAAAAACCAAATGAACTTTTTGGCCAACCCAATACGTTCTCTCTTTAAAGCCACTGGCGTTTTCACATTTGTTTTCTCCCTATAGCTAACGACACATTGTGACAACTCTATCATTTGCAACACTTTGCTTGAAGGTAGTACATGAGCCAATGTAGTTGTATATTTTTGAAGAAAGATTTTCTGCAGTGATTTATGAAAGGTAATAATTTTTTTTCCAGGCTAAAACTACAAAGAAGATTGTACTGAGGCTTGAATGTGTTGAGCCCAACTGCAGATCTAAGAGAATGCTGGCTATTAAGAGATGCAAGCATTTTGAACTGGGAGGAGATAAGAAGAGAAAGGTATACAATTTGGGGTGGAAGGTTGAACATTTCTGCCCACTCATTTATTCTGGCATCAAAATCAGGGCTAGCCCTTTTAAAGTACTTGATCCCTAACTGCTGTGGCTCAGTGGACTGAGTGCCAGCCTGTGTACTAAAGTACTTGACCCATAGCTGAGGTGTAAGGTTTTGATGTGGTGTTTGGCATGAGTAGGAAAGGGAGAATGAGACTTACCTTAATAAAGGGTGGTGATCCCTGTAGGCATAGACAACTGCTTGATGGAGTTAGAGGTTCTTTGTAAAGTAAAAAAAAAAACTCAGTTTTTTTCTTTTCTGTTACAGGGCCAAGTGATCCAGTTCTAAGCTTCATTTTTTGTTGTGTGACAATAAAATCATGAGGATATGTTCACTTCATGAGGTTGGCATTGTTGTATTTGGGTGGCAGATGTCATACAAGGGGAAATTTTTGCTTAATGGTTCTTGGGTGCTTTACTCATTTTGAATTGAATCTGATTGGACTCACATGTGATGGTTTAGTTTGGCACTTGAATCACTCAGGGCTTCATGGGATACCTTTTGCTGTTACAAAGTAAGTGGTATTGCTTATCTTGGGATGTAAGTAGAGACCTGAAACTCTTACAGGGTGAGCTCAGTAACAATTAAATCCATAGTGAATGTAAAGTTTACCAAGAGTGAAATAATTTGTCTCACATACCTTTGCAACTTCAGTCATTTAATGAGGAATTTGGGCCCTGTTCTCTAGGCACCATCATACTATGTATTATGTGCCTTCAGACTTCTCATACCACCTGAACATTTTGACCTGCCCCTTCAAGTTTAGTAGATGTAAATTTGTTTTATGTAAAGGGTTTAATTTCTAGTGAATTAAAATCAATGGAATCTGGCAGTGCTAATACATTTTTTAAAAAGCCTAACAGTTTCAAATTCACATCCCTTTCATCTTTGTATATTATTTTTTTAAAAGATTAAAAAAAATTCTTTTTAGGGAGGGAGAGAAACATCAATGTGTAGTTGCCTCATGCACCCCCTACCGGGGAACTTGGCCCACAGCCCAGGCATGTGCCCTGACTAGGAATCAAACCGGCAACCCTTTGATTCACAGGCCAGCACTCAATCCATTGACCAGACCAGTGAGGGCTTGTTTTTGTATACTATTATATATACACTCAGCTCTTCATACTTGTCCAGCAAAACTCGTTGGTGAAGCAACTGTGCTACATTTGGTGAGTGAAAATGTCTCAGATGGAGCAGTCTGCTTCCAAATTTATGTGTCTGGGTGACTATGTGGGTTTACCAATTTCATTGCAATTTTTTTTATCAACTGACAATAACTAAATCTTCAATTTTGTTGAAAAATAACTGGTAATCACATGACAGGCAAAGGAATTATTAAAACATACTTTGTATTTTGAGTGGGCCTTTTGTGCCCTATTCTTTTTTTGTAGTGAAATGTTACATGAGAAAAAACAGCTGAAGTGGGTAGTCACTTTGGCAATAAAATATACATTTTTAAGGAAGTTTTTTATTTTTTAATCCTCAATAGGGGGGGATGTTTATTGATTTTAGAGGAAAAGAGACATTGATCAATTGCTCCTGTAAGTGCCCCAACTGGGGATTGAACCTGCAACCTAGGTATGTGCCTTGACTTGGGATTGAACCTGCAGCCTTTTGGTGTATGGGACGATGCTCGCTCCAACTGAGCCACCCAACGAGGGCTAAGGAAGTTTTTTAAATGTCTGGCTTCTACCTAGCAGAAGCAAAACAGTACCTGTGGGATTTATTCGAGTTTTTAAACAAGAAGTCCATTCATAAAACCCAAGCTTTGTCTTCGTAGGGAGCAGCTCTGTGATAAAACAGGTAGGATTGCAGGCCACTCCTTGACCCAGGGATGCAATATTGATGGTATAAGAACGAGGTCCACCAATCTCCTGCAGGTTTACCATAGCCACAGCCCAGGTTAAGCTAGAGAGGGGGCGTTCCCACACCTCAAAGTTGTCTTCCTGAAAGGTAAGCCAAGAAAATAGGTGATAGCTTGGTAAGTAGCAATAAGCTGCCTTGTGGAATTTAGTCTTATTATCAGACCTAACAAGCCCCTACAGGACAAATCAGTTATCCTGTAGCATGTTTGGGAAATAATGATTCTAACAAAAACCTTCATTACTGATTATATCAAGCTTAAAAATATATTCTCAAAAGACCAGTGTATATCTTCATATGTAACAGCTTTAGGCCCAAGACAGACTTGGAACTTGGGTATAAAGCCATCTTAAACACCCAAATAAACATTTGGATGAATTATAAATTAGAAGGCAGGAGAACATGTTCCTGGCGAAGTCTACTTTTCACCCATACAACATTATTTACTGTACCTTTCTAAGTAGGTATCCCTGTTTGCCCAAAGGGTCCTGGTTGATGGCAATTACATCCTTATTCTGAAGGAGCATTTTGGCTTGAAGGCTGATGTGTCGGAGGTCATTGGACATGAGTAATGGAGCTGCCATGATAGCCCAGAGAGCCATCTGAGTTATTTGCTGATCCCAGCTGAGGCCAAAGTTGCCAATCACTAACTGGGACAAAGAATGATGATAGAATTCAAGTGAGAAGACAGAAGCCACCTTCTAGGGCACCCTGACATGCCTGCTCAAAGGAACTTTCTGATACACCTTGAATGTAAAGTAGGACTAACAGACCCACTGTAGGGGTTTGAACACGGAGGGCTCAGATTCTTACCATATCTGGGTCATTCCAACCCCCTGGTCCTGCAGCACTAACAATTGTCTTTTGGTTAGAAGATGTCCACTCCAAAATACTCTTTACACTCTGCCAAGAATCATAAACGTCTCCAGAATTTCTCCAGTGATTACAGTACTGTCGGATTTCTGTGTAATTGGGCTGTGAAAACAAGAGTTCACTCTTCCATTTGTTTTCTAACAACACTCTTGCAAGATGAAAATAGTAAAGTTTAAAGGAAGCACTTGTAACCTTCTCTTTAGTTTACAGCTTAAAGATCTCCAGGAAGAGAGCTAAATCCTTAGGAATGGAATTTCATTGGAAGAAGTTTGCTTCAGAAATAGGCAATGTAACTTAAAACCCCTACTTAAAATGGCTTAAACAATGTTTATGCTGGAAATTTACCAAATGGTAACTAGGTACTGGGATTATGGAGGATTTAAAATTTTTCACAACTCACTGTATTTTCAAACTAAAATGAACATCTATTGCTTTTATACTCAGAAATAACAAATGATCTTAAGTAGAAACAGCTGCAAAATTACATAGAACTCATCAAACATGGTAAGGGCCACCAAGGAACATGTATAAAGGACACATGGACAAAGCCAGAGTGGGTAGGTTCAAGGGTGGAAGGTGGGGATGGGCGGGGTGAAAATGGAGACAACTGTACTTGAACAATTTTAAAAAAGCAACAATATTGGCACTATTTTAAATTAATCGTGCATATTTGACAAGGACTCATGAATTCCTGTCAGATACAGCAGTAGAGAAGTCAATTTCCTCCAAAACTGGCAGTTCATAATTCAATAGACTATCATGAATAAGTATTTAAAAAAAGGCAACCTGAATCCTAGGCATATAATTTGTTAATGGAACAAATTTAAGTTTGTAAATAGGCACATGGGATATCCAAGGTTCAAGACAGGGGTATCAAAGTCATTTTCACCGGGGGCCACATCAGCCTCATGGTTGCCTTTGAAGGGCCGAATGTAATTTCAGGACTGTGTAAATGTAACTACTCCTTAACTAGGGGCAAGGAGCTCGGTGCTGCTGCCGGGTAGAAACAAGGTGCCAGGCCGGATAAAACAAGGTGGAGGGCCGGATTCCGCCTGCGGGCCTTGTGTTTGCCACCTGTGGTTTAAGATGTTGAGAAAGAGGTGAAGAGTATATTACAGAGTTTATTATGGAAGGAAATAACAGGGATTCATTCTATAATTATTCAATACTTACCACATGTTAGGGATATATTGATAAAGTCAATGTCCCTGCCCTCCTGGACCTTACATTCTAGTGGAGGAGACAAACAAGCCAGTCAACATAATTCTATATAGTGCTACGGGCTTAGGTGGAAACTGAACAGGTTAATGTGGTAAAGAATGAATGGCTAGAGTACTACTTTAGAGTAGTTTGAGAACACCAGTCTTGAGGTATCTAGTCTGAGACCTCAATGTTAAGGAGCTGAGAAATTTTGGGGAATACTGTATCAGGCAGAAAACAAAGAGCAATAGGCCCTGAGGCAACAACAGGCTTGGAGTGTTTGAGGGACAAAAGAATACCAGTGTGGTGAGGGCAAAAGTGACCAGAAGTGAGGTTGGAGTGGTAGGCTGGGGCAAAAACAGCAGAGTTTGACTGTATTCCAAGTGTAAGGGGAAGCCAGTTAAATGTTTTAAGCAGGGGAGTGATATGATTCCAGTTACATCTTAACAAGAACACCTGGGTGCTGGTTGGGAAATGGATGGGAGTAGGGAGAGAATGGAACTAGAGAGGCCAGGCTGTTGGGAGCAGTTTGGGTGTGAGATTATGGTAGCTAGAAAGACCAAGATGGATGCAGAGAGAAATGAGCTGATTCAGGATTTATTTTGTAGATAGTACTGATAGGATGGCGGATGAATAGGTTTTGAACTGTGAGGCAAAGGGAAGAATCAAAGATGACTGACTTCCGAAGGGGTGATAGCAGTGGGGATGGTAAGAAGTGGTTGGATCCTGGGAGCGATGGTAGGATAAGACAGTTAAGTAAAGTGGGACTTTGAAGGAGACCTTTGTTCTTAAATCCTAAAAATCTATCACCAAGGTTCTATCGGATTCTGGACTTAATACCTCACCTTACGAAAGGGCCACATATAAAGGGGCCACTCACAGGAGTACACAATGCTTCTGCCAGTCTTGTTCAAGGCCAAGGACATGTGCTTATAACCTGTATAAGAAAATAATGGGTAAAATAAGGGGAGGAAGGGAATTTCCAGTGGTGGCTGTATAGTTTAAAAAGAAGGTACCTGGCCCTGGCTGGGTAGCTCAGTTGGTTAGAGCGTTGTCCCCATATGTGAAGGTTATGAGTTCGATCCCCATTCAGGGCACATTCAAGAATCAACCAATGAATACATAGATAAGTGAAACAAGAAATTGATTTTTCTCACTCCCATCCTCTCTCTTTAAAATCCATTAAACAAAAGAGGCTGTCTAGAAGGGCCATGTTTATATTTTAAACCAGCAGCAGAGACAGGTGGCTGCTCTATGCTGAAATTGTGTCTAAAACATCCTAGACTGCTGGCATTGTTCTGAGGATGCAGTACGGGATGGTGCATATACTGAGAAAAGGCAGGCATAAAGATGCCCCTTTTCTGACACTGCATGACATTCTGATGCTTTCCCAAATGATGTTATGGAGAGTTAGAATTCCTATCTGCAATGAACTCAGAGCCCTCTTGAATTAAAAGTGCACAATATTAGCCATAGTTAGGCAACATGGATTTTACATCGTATGAATGAATGAATGCATGGACAAACTGAAAGAAGAAAAGAGGTAGGAGCTCTGACACATTGAGAATAGTTATTTCCATTATTGAGACTGGGTAGTTACAATGGGAAGATTAGTTCTGTGGATGCTCAGTTACCTTGGCCTCAAAGTTCTTCTCTTTGCTCATGGCTAAATCTCTTGAATGAAACATACCATCTGCCAACTGTTCCACACTGTCACAGTAACAACCATCAAATTTTAGCAGGTCTACTCCCCAGTCAGCAAAGGTCTCGGCATCAACATCATAGTATCCAAAACTCCCAGGGAAGCCTGCACAGGTTTTTTTCCCAACATCTGCGTAAATCCCTAGCTTCAGTCCTTTGCTATGGACCTGAAAAGAGAGGAAAGAGTTACCACAATAGGACAATCATGAAACAGAGAGAACCACTCCAGTCTGTAAGAAGAGACACACACACTTCACCAGGTATCAGGGGCATGTTTTTTTTTTTCACAAGGCCCCCAAATTATCTAGATGAGTTTGTTAGGAGACAAAGAGTAAATTCTCCAATTCTGCTGAGTTCAAACTACACATACAAGCTATAGCATAGAACTAAAGAGAAAGCTATCAGCTACTCTAATCTTCCTCTGCTGGGTACCTAAAAGCTACCTTTCCAGGGCAATGATAGATTTATCTGGACAGACTCTCCCTGACCAAACATTAGTTAGGCTCCTCTGAGTCCCCTTGTTAAGTAGGCCTCAACCTTGGCTTTTGTTGTCCACTTAGCAAGAATCCCACTGCGACTTCCTCCCACTCTCCATACATGATCAAATTCCTTATCTCCCACCTGTGATGTCTAAGTCTTTGGCCTATCTTTGGCAAGAATCCTCCTTCCCTTGATGTCTCCCCTTAGTAATTTTCCATTCACTGACACTCTCAATCTGCTTCTTGGCTATAAATCCCCACTCACCTTTGTTATGTTCAGAATTGAGCTTGGCTCCTCTTACTGCAGCAGTACTAAACAAAATAACTTCATTGCCTTTAATTAATGTTCGGCTCTATTACTCTAACAATCTCCAGCAAGAATCTCTCCTATCTTCTAAAATTCTAGTTTATAGTACAATTGCAATACTGTTCAAAGCTTATATGGAAATATATGCACACATATGCCAAAAACCAAGCTCCTTTTTATTCCCAGAGAATTCAGTTGTTTCAGCAAAAGGAGAACTTATCTAAGATGTGCCTCAAGAACTAATGCAAAATAGGTATCTGCTGATGAGATGAAAATTCCACCTGATAAGCCTTACAATTCAATATTTAGAAAATGGTACCCATTTTACTTTCTAAGTGTTTTTGAGCAAACTTAAATACAGAAGTGTTTAGTCTTCTGAATGAAAAGGAAAATTATCTATAAACTCACATAATTAGCTAGGTGGCGGATCCCACTAGGAAAGCGTATAGGGTCTGCCTGAAGTCTGCCTTTTGAGTCTCTTTGGGCAGCCATCCAACAGTCATCAATGCAGAGGTACTCATACCCTACTTCCTTCCAGCCATCTGAGTCCATGAGATCTGCCATTTGCATGAAGAGCTTCTCACTGAAAGGGAAACTCCAAGAATCATTATAATTCATTAAACAAGTGATTGGGTACCACCTCCTATTTGTTAGGCACCTTGGGATTTCCAATTTCTTTCAACCCAGTAATAATTGGGTAGTAATCACAACCAATTCAAGTTAAAATGGACTGCGCCTTTTTTGTTCTCCTTCCCCTCCACTCTTGATATTTCTACCCTAAGATCCCTGAACAATTATAATAGAAATGAGAAATGCATAAAATCGAAAAGGTTATTAGAACTATGAAGAAAGTTCAGTTAAGTTAGAAACTACACAATTAACATAATCAACAGCTTCCTTAGATATCAACAATAACCTAGTTGGAGAAAAAGATACCACTAACAAGAGCAACCAAAAAAGCAACAGGAAAAACCTAAAATACCTAGAGATAAACGTAAGATATTATTTTGCTTCTGGATAAGAAAACTCACTATTAAAAAGAAACTAATTTTACCTACACACCTTTATGCATTTAATAAAACCCTGAACAAGTCCCAAAAGGACTTTTTAAGGAACTTGGCAACATGATTGGAAAGGTTCACCTAAAAGATTAAACATATGATCATTCTCCAAAAGATAAATGAAGCTGCTGTAGTAGCAGTAGCATTAGAATACATAGATCAATGGAATTAAAGAGAAAGTTCAGAAAGAGATCCTTCCAGCCATTTGGTACCATAGAATTTAGTTAAAATTAAATGTGGCATTCTTTATAGGAGAAAAATGGCCAGATGAATTAAAGATTTAAATATTTAAAAAATCCATAAACATACTAGTAGAAAATATAGGTGACTATATTATCCTCAGGCAAGAAAGGACTTTTTCAGAAATAAAGGAAAAAAAATTGATATTTGATATATAAATATCAAAACCAACACAGAGCAAAACCCATCATATTCACAACATATGGTAGACAAAAAAAATACCAGCCCAAAAGCAAGCAACCCCCCAAAACAAACAAACAAAAAATCCCAATTGAAAAATAGGGAAATAACACAAACAGGCAACCCATAAAAGAAACCATGCAAAGAGCCAATTTAACAAATGGAAATAAAAACACCTACCAGACTGGCAAAGTTTTTTTACTGTTGTTCAAGTACAGTTGTCTCCATTTCCTCCCCAACACTTCCTATCACCCCAGCCATCCCCACAGACTGGCAAAGTTTTAAAAGAATGATCAAAATGCAGTGTTGGCCAGGTTGTGGGGAAGCAGGCATTCTCATATACTGTTGTTGGGAATGTGCATTTGTAAAACTTTTTGGGAGGACAGTTTGATATGTCACAAAATGAGCACACATTTGGAGCCAGTAATTAGACTTTTAAGGAAAGAATCAGGTGATGTAGAGTGATGCAGCTTTGTTCATAATAATGAAAAATTGAAGGGCCTTAATAGCTAGCAACAGGAATTTGCTTACAAAATTATGGCATATACATACAATTTGCATTTATGAAGCTCTTATTCTGTGCCAGGTACTCTGCTTACATTTAGGAAGGGTAATTAATTTGCCTAAAGGTCACAAGGCTAAGTAACTATGAGCTACAATTTGAACACAGGCAGGCAAAGTTCAACCTTGTTAACAATTCACAACATAAACATGATCTCATTTTTATTGAAAATAATGAAAGATTTGTGTTATTTACTAGAAAACTATTCCAAGGCTGTATATTAACATTTTAATCATGATTATTTCTGAGTGGTGGAATGAGGGGAATCTTTATTTTCAATAAATTCTTCTTTGCTGTCTATATTTTTTGCACTGATCATGTATTAGGTTTAGAATCAGATATTAAAAATAAGACAACTACCACTTAGAAAAAAATTAAAAGACAAAAAAATATATGTGATAGGCACAATTGCCATACAGTTTACCCCAGGGTCACAATGGACTTACTCTGAAACTTAGAAGGGCAATTAATTCTGTGGTGTTTGATCAACATCCTGATTTTATCTGTAAAGCTGTAAAGACATTCATTGGAATAACTATGGGCACTGGCATGCACCATAACCACTGCTTTTAGAGAGGCCTCTGTACCATATGTGTCTTTATTATGTTTAAGAACTATTCTGTTATTAACCAGTGTCACACCAAGAAATGATTAAAAAAACTCAGTATGTCAGATGGGTACTAGACTTATCAGAGTGATCACTTTGTAAGTTATATAAATGTCTAATCACTATGTTTTACATCTGAAGCTAATATAATATTGTATGTTAACTATAACCGAAAGTTTAAAAATTAAAAAAAACAACCCTATTTTACAGATCCTTTTGAGTCGATTCCCTGAGGTAAGAGTTGTTATTGCCAGCCTGGCCAGGTAGCTCAGTTGGTTGGAGTGTTTTCCCTGAAGGCCAAGGTTGCAGGTTCAATCTCTGGTCAGGGCACATATAGGAGTCAACCAATGAATGCATGAATGGGTAAAGCAGTGGATCAATGTCTGTTTGTCTGTCTGTCTGTCTGTCTCTCTCTCTCTCTCTCTCTCTCTCTCAAAATCAAGAAATTACACAGAGTGTTATTCCCAATTTAGACTTATTCCCAATTTACAGACCCAGAATATGTGGATCAGATAATTTCAATACCTGTCTTATCCAGCCTTGTTGGGGAAGGTCAGCAATACTACATTGACCCTCCAGTGGATCTGGAAAATGGGAAGCTCCTCGCCCCTACCCCTGTCTTTGGAATGTGCATTCTGCATGCCTTCCTTTTCCAAAAAACTGCCCCTAGGATGCAACCTAGAGGTAGGAATGTGTTGATACTATAAGGGCAGTACACATTCATATCGTGCACTGTTATGTTTCACTTTATTGCGCGTCACACATGTTGCAGGGGTTTTTTTTTTTTTTTAACAAATCGGAGGCAAGACTTTCGACCAACAAAAAGAGTGACTCACTTTATTGCGGTGGTCTGGATCCAAACCTTCAATATCTGCGGTATTCCTGTATGTGACTGAACCCAACTAAGGCCTCTGTACAAACTTTTATTTGGCTGGCAGGTGTGGAAAACTATACCTCTTGCAGCCTCGCAAGGCAATCTGCCTAGGTAAATTCCCTTCCTGATTAAAACTGCTACCATCTGCCCTGGCTGGTGTGGCTTAGTGGATTGAGAGCCGGCCTGTAAAACAAAGGGTCGCCGGTTTGATTCCGTCAGGGCACATTCCAGGTTGATGGACAGGTCCCAGTAGGGGGCGCACAAGATGCAACCACACATTGGTGTTTCTCTTCCTCTTTTTCTCCCTCCTTTCCCCTCTCTAAAAATAAATAAATAAAATATTTACAAAAAAACCCCTGCTACCGATTAATCTGGAGTGGTCTGCCAGTTCCTTGGGTTTCTCCCAGCCCTCCTCTACTGGGGTGGTTTCAGATTACAGTTAAGGATGGTTCTGACCAGTTTGCAAACCAACGAGCCTTAACCCTTGGCTTCCACATACAGGCATACCTCGGAGATATTGCGTGTTTGGTTCCAGAACACAGCAAATAAAACAAGTCCTATCTTTTTGCTGGTGGAGGATCTTGCTTTCAATTTGGTAAAAAAAAAAAAAATCTGTGAAGCGCAATAAACTGAAGTGCAACAAAGCGAGGTATGCCTGTCTAAAGTTCCTCTACGTCAACCTTTTAGCCAGACCCCGCACTCAAGAGCAAGAGGGTGAGGAGATCGCAGAGACTCCATGGTCTACCTAAACTCCCTCACATTACAGTCAAGGAACCCTGTGACCCAAACGAAGAATAGTCTTGTGTCTCTTCTACTCACTGCAGCTGTGCTCGCTGCTAGAACCGGCAGAGGCAGAGCAAGCAGCTCACAAGAAGGTTCTGACCGGGACTGGATGGTAAGTGGAGAAAGTCCCTAGCTAGGTAATCCGGTAGAGACCGAGAAGCCGGAAGCAGGGCCCACTGGCTGGACTTCCATCCCAGAAGGTGTCATACGGAGAAAATTTAGGGCTAGTCCCCATCCGGGACGGTATGCTGGGAATAAAAAAGCAGCAGCAGTAGGAAGATCTCCCTCAGGCTCAAAAGTTCCCGCTCAGACCCTCTACCCCTCCAAACACAAGGAAAGGTGAATGGAAGGGGTACCCAACGTCTCCGATACCTGATACAGGAATCCGGCTCTTCTTTGCAGTCAGTGTTGCACATGAAACGCTCCCAGTGAAGCCAGCCCATGGTAGGGGTCATTGCCAAACCATTGTCCAGGGCCCAGGCCCCAGGAGTGTCCCAGAGAACCAGGGCCAGGAAACAAAGCGCCAGCACGCAGCCTAGACGCTGGACTCTGCTTGTCAGCTTCATTGTCACAGTAACCATACATAACCAATTTCCCCGGTACACTGGGCTTTTAAGTTTAACCTTAATTACTGGAATTACGTAATGACATTCTTTCTCAGGTAACTGGGACGGTTATCCCCAGAGGCAGACCAATGACCAGTCACGTAAGACGCACCGCAGCCAATCACACTCTCTCTTCCTTGACATTGGCCTGCCCTATTTTCATACCGGAAGGAAGTGTGATACTTCACTGATCCCGAGTTTAAGCCAAGAGTCACTCACGTGACTGACATCTCACATGACGTAGCTGCTCACGTGATCACTCGCTTACGTGAGCAGAAGTAGTTCTGGTCGTCGTTCTACCGTCTCGCTATAGCCGTTTGAGGGAAGAAGGAGGAACATCATCCGGCACCGTTAGAGGTTGGTGTGTAGGTGGGAACTGGGGACCCAGGGGTGGTGAAGATGAAGATGAAAGCGGCGTCCGTGGGCCGCTTTCGCTTTTCTCGCTCCTTGCTTTTTCCCCTTCCCCGCCCCCCACTCCCCCATCTCAGTGCCGGGAAGCCGCCTTTGCTGCGCCTGGTGGGGAAATGGTGGACGTTCGTGACTGTGTATGGTCTTCGTGTATCTCTGGCTGGGTGGGTCTCAGGAGACTCTTAAAAGAAACCGTAAGGCAAAAATTGTTTAAAAACCACGTCCGTGGATTAGGAAAAACGTGTTGAGACCAGTGGTTTGAGTGCTGGTCCATCCTTTCAGATACTCGGTCTCCACTGCCTGATCGTCTGCCTGTAGGGAGAGGCACCAAGTCAATTTTATATGTAAAATCACATCTAGGTAAATGCTACATGCCTGACGGAGGTGCCCGATAAATATTTTTACTGAGATGAATATTTAAATAACATTTATTTTTCTACTTACAACAGCAGTTTACCAGTTCAATTTGGAACATTCGAAAAATAACAGCATTCTATGTTTTAAAAAAATATAGTCATAATTAATTACCCAGAGGTAACTACTCGGCATTATGGTGTATAAAAAGTGTGTGTATAACACGCATATAAGTAGACAGATTCTTAACACACAAATGGAATGCTGGTTCCTACTTCAGCCAGCGTAGAGAAGTGGCCTTCTCAGGAGATACAGTTATGAAGCAGAACTTCCCTGCCACTACAGAGAGGATGTTAAGGCCCAGAGTGCTGCAGGGCATTAAATGAGGTGGGTCGTCCAAGAACTAAGACAGGCAAAAAATTAGTCTGAAAATCTATTGCTCCGATCTGAAGATGATTTATAGGAAGATGCTTATCACTGCATATGCATTGTGAAAGGCACGTAATGGCAGTTAGTCTTTGTTGAATTGAATCCTTTGTCGTTTTATGGCAGTTAGTGCACTTTGTGCTTTCTAAGAGGCCCAGTGTTCCTACACTATGTCAGATAAGCCACCCACATACCAAATTAGAAACTTTTATAAAATTGGCTGTAGCAAACCCTAAAAAAGCAAATATTTTAATTTGTGTGTTATTTTTGCTGAAGTAAAATTAATTACTCTGTACAAAATTAAGAATGCACCAAAAATTTTAAATAAAATTGAAAAAGCATAAACCTACCAATACGAAACCACTATTAACATTTGACACATTACCCATGCATATATTTGTCATAACATTGTTTTTTAAATTCCAATTGCAGTGATTTTTAAAAATTAAACCTATGTAGTAGTATATAGGGTAAAAATTGAAAATCCAGTTCACTCTTTGGACTTTCCAGTTTTCTCAAGAAAAAAATGTATTATATGCTTCCAGATCTTACTATATGCATTTGCAAACATATATACATGGATGCTTGTGTATAAGTAGGATCATACTATACATATTTTTTCCTTTAATATGCTGTGGAAATCCTAGGTCAGGGTATATCTTTTTTAAAAGCTTTGTAGCTCTCCATTTAAAGGGTAAAGTATAATTCATTCAGCTATCCCCATATTGATGGATAGTTAGGTTTCTAATTTTCTATAATTGCTAACAGTGCTGCAATGAACATTTGTGAGTATTTCAGTTGACCAGGTTCTGGAAGGAATTCCAGCAGGGTTAAAGAATATATGTTTTTCACATAGTTGAGATTATAAAGTAGCTGTGATCTTGGGTCACTTAAGATTATAGGCATATGGAATTTCTCATGTTATTAAATATTTTTACAATTTTTAAAAATTAAGTGTGTAATACTCTTTTTTTATTTATCCTCATCCAAGGACATTTTTTCATCGATTTTAGAGAGAGACAGAGACAGAGACAGACAGAGAGAGAGACACATCGATTGTTGCCTCCTATATGCTCTGGGACCAGGCAACCTAGGTACGTGCACTGACCCGGAATCAAACCTGCAACCTTTGGGTGTACGGGACAGTGCTCCAACTAACTGAGCTACACCAGCCAGGGCTTTGTCTTTCTTTAATAAAATACCTTTCAATGAGTATATAGCTCCATAAAACTTTGTCTGAATTTCATATCATTTCCTTAGGGCACATAAACTGAAGTTGATTTATTGTATCAAAAGACATGATACATATTTCCAAATTGCTTTCTAGAAACACTGTACCAAATTTCATTCTTCTGGATTTGTGTTAGTTTGTGAACCTTGAATATAAGCATTGATTTATCCTCACTGTTTAGTTTTCACTATCTTGACAGGTGAAAAAAGGCAATTAATTCTGGTTTTAACATGCATTTCTGGTGACTGATGAAGTTTGAACATTTCCCACACTCCTCTCCTATATCCTCATGTATCTGTTCTACTGTATGTTACTAAGCCCCACAGTCCACTGCTTAGAATGCCTAGATAACATCTTTCCTCCTTTTAAAAAACTGTTGTTGCCTTAGGTAAGAGGTGTTAGACTCATTTTCACCAGGGGCCACATCAGCCTTGCGGTTGCCATCAAAGGGCTGAATGTAATTTTAGGACTACATAAATGTAAATACTCCTTAATAGTTAAGTGAGAGCTCCATGTAGCTCCAGGGTAGAAGCAAGGTGCAGCCTGACAAAACAAGGTTTAGGGCTGGATTTGGCCTACAGGCCTTGTGTTTGCCACCTGTGCCTTAGGTGAATCCTGAACATATCTCTAGGAGATCAGGGTTCTAAATGATCTTGCTAGCGTCACCTCAGCCCCCTGTATTTGAGTGCCACACTGTTGCCAGGGTGATCTATCTGAAAGGCTTTTGAAGATGTCAGTTTCCTCCCCTCACTCCAGATAGCTCCCCTGTTAAAGGCCCTTAGGGTTTGTCTATCAAATCAGGCCTTTGGGATGTGATCTTTATCTCGCTAGCCTTATCTCCTGCCTTGCCTCTTCTTATTTTATATTCCATCATACTTAAAAACTTTTATGGACCCCTGAACCAGTTACTCTGTTTCATTTAACCATTCTGTGCCAGCTGATAGAATTGACCAACCATGCCCTGTTTTATTACCACCCTTTCAGCCTGCACAGAATTCTGTCATAGCAGAGACAATGTTTACTTGCCCTTTGTTTTTAAAGACATACAGTGCTCCCATAGGACCATAAGTCCTTTTTGGGTTTATTGATCCTTATATGCCAGAGCCAAATACTGGACCTGGCAACTGAAAAATGTAAAATGAATGCATGAATTCTCCACAATGTCTTTTTTGCATTTATCTCTTAGGCCTTAATTTTCCCCTGATTTTATTAACTTATGTGAGTTCTTTATATAAGGGTATTAATGCATTTGTTACAGGTATCTTCTCAAGTGTATTATTTGTCTTTTGTTTAATATTTTGATGTAATGAAGTTTTTATGTAATCATATATAGCCATTTTTTATTTTGTTGCCATCTTCCACTGATTGTGTTGATGTTAATTTTTACTGTTTTTTCTTTTGACTATGGTGTTACAATAAATGGTCAATGTAGAAATCTAAGAACATACTGAAATATCCAAAGAAAACATTCCCTGAAACAAAAAGCTTCCATAATTCTACCATCCAGAGATAACCACCATTAGTGGTATCCAACACATAGTAAGTACCAAGTAAATAATTGTTGAATGAACAGAAATCTGTTGCCGTCTTTTTGTTTATATTAATGTCTTACCCAAAAAAAGCTATCAGTGTATTTGAATTTTGTATTAATAATTTGCTTTTTTCCTCTTACTATATTGTAAGCATTGTTCCATAATAATAGTGTTCTCATTTTTTTCAGCTACACTGTATTTGCGTTGAGCTGAGCTTGCCACCAAGAACCTACAGTCACCATGATGCTGGGCACAGAAGGCAGGGAGGGTTTCGTGGTGAAGGTCAGGGGCCTACCCTGGTCCTGCTCTGCCGATGAAGTGATGCGCTTCTTCTCCGATTGCAAAATCCAAAATGGCACATCAGGTATCCGTTTCATCTACACCAGAGAAGGCAGACCAAGTGGTGAAGCATTTGTCGAACTTGAATCGGAAGATGAAGTGAAATTGGCTTTGAAGAAGGACAGAGAAACCATGGGACACAGATACGTTGAAGTATTCAAGTCCAATAGTGTTGAAATGGATTGGGTATTGAAGCATACAGGTCCGAATAGTCCTGATACTGCCAATGATGGCTTCGTCCGTCTTCGAGGACTCCCGTTTGGCTGTAGCAAGGAGGAGATTGTTCAGTTTTTTTCAGGGCTGGAAATTGTGCCAAATGGGATGACACTGCCGGTGGACTTTCAGGGGCGAAGCACAGGGGAGGCCTTTGTGCAGTTTGCTTCACAGGAGATAGCTGAAAAGGCCTTAAAGAAACACAAGGAAAGAATAGGGCACAGGTACATTGAAATCTTTAAGAGTAGCCGAGCTGAAGTCCGAACCCACTATGACCCCCCTCGAAAGCTCATGGCTATGCAACGACCAGGTCCCTATGATAGGCCAGGGGCTGGCAGAGGGTATAATAGTATTGGAAGAGGGACTGGGTTTGAAAGGATGAGGCGGGGTGCCTATGGTGGAGGGTATGGAGGCTATGATGATTATGGTGGCTATAATGATGGCTATGGCTTTGGGTCTGATAGATTTGGAAGAGATCTCAATTACTGTTTTTCAGGAATGTCTGATCATAGATATGGAGATGGTGGGTCCAGTTTCCAAAGCACCACAGGGCACTGTGTACACATGAGGGGATTACCTTACAGAGCTACTGAAAATGATATTTACAATTTTTTCTCACCTCTTAACCCCATGAGAGTACACATTGAAATTGGACCTGATGGCAGAGTTACTGGTGAGGCAGATGTTGAATTTGCTACTCATGAAGATGCTGTGGCAGCTATGGCAAAAGACAAGGCTAATATGCAACACAGATATGTGGAGCTCTTCTTAAATTCTACTGCAGGAACAAGTGGTGGGGCTTATGATCACAGCTATGTAGAACTCTTTTTGAATTCTACAGCAGGGGCAAGTGGTGGTGCTTATGGTAGCCAAATGATGGGAGGGATGGGCTTATCCAACCAGTCTAGTTATGGGGGTCCTGCTAGCCAGCAGCTGAGTGGTGGTTACGGTGGTGGTTATGGCGGTCAGAGCAGTATGAGTGGATATGACCAAGTTCTGCAGGAAAACTCCAGTGACTATCAGTCAAACCTTGCATAGGTAGAGAAGAAGCGCTAAACAGCTACTATAGAAATAAAGCTGTTCATTTATGGGAGTTGAATAGAATGGGAGGGCTGTCTAGCATATCCAATATGACTGGTGAATGGGAAATACTGATTCTGATCACTCTTGGTCAGTCAGTCTTTCTTTCTTAATTCCTTCCTCTCTCCCTCCCTCCCTCCCTTTCCTTTCTCCTTTCCTTTTTCCTTTCCTATTTTTTTAAGAAAACAAACATTAACACTTATATTACAGGCTTGTGACTTATGCTTACTGTAAAATGGAAGGCAAGGTTGTTTTCAAACTGCAGGCTCAGTAATTTTGAACACTGAAACATTCATCTAGGATGTAATAACAGTTCAGTATTGACCATAACTGTTAAAACAATTTTCATCTTTCCTCAAGTTAGTTATGTTATAGGAGTGTACCTAAGCAGTAAGCATATTTAGGTTAAAGCAGTTTCACTTATGTTAAATGTTGCTGTTATACCACAATACATTGAAAATTTGGATGCATGTTGAGAAACATGCTTTTTCTGTAAAACTCAAATATAGGCGCTCTGTCTACAATTCAAAGTGAAAACATTTGGCATGTTTGTTAATTCTAGTTTTTTGGTTTATTATCCCGTAGGGCACGTGAGTGTATACTTTAATTTTTTTTTTAAGATCTGGGAAAATTTTGAAATGTAACACCACACCAATCAGTACTTTAGGAGTTGGGTCATGTCATTTGTATAAAATTTTGAAGCTTTGATTTAAATCTTTCCTTGTATTGTGATTTCCATTAGATGTATTGTACTAAGTGAAACTTGTTAAATAAATCTTCCTTTTAAAAACTGGAAAAAATCATCTACAGCTTGATTTTTATTATGTTCTATCCTATGAGCCATTTTTCCCACAGTCCTCTGCTGTTGAAGTTTTAAATTGTTTTGTTTTTAATTATAAACATACATAACATCTTCATAATTCTTGCATATATCATTAATTATTTTTAAGATATATTTCTAAAAGTGTGCTGAGTCAAAGGTACACACATTTTAGAAGCTTTTGATTTGTATTACTGGGAAGATCATGGTACTTTGTGTTGCCATCAGAAGTATCAGAAGTGTGGTTTTTTGCTCTTGCTGGCATGGCTCAGTGGATTGAGCACCAGCCTGTGAACCACAGGGTTACTGATTTGGTTCCCGGTTAGGGTACATGCCCAGTTATGGGCCAGCTCTCCAGTGGGGGTACAGGAGAGGCCACCACACGTTGATGTTTCCCTCTCTTTCTCCTTCCTTTCTCTCTCTAAAAATAAAATCTTTTTTAAAAAGTGTGTGTTTTTAACTTTTATCCCCATAGCCTTCTTAATCATGCACATTATGCTTGATCTTGGCCCACTTGTTAGTTGGAAAATGGTATCCTATTGCTATTTTAATTTGTATTTCTTTGATGAATATTGAAGTGTAGCAACTTTGTTTCTAAACTTACCACCATGTCCACAGGACTATTGGGCTACTCTGGAGACTACTTTATCAAGACAGCATCCTCCAAAATCCAAAGAAACAAAAACAAATAATGTGCTTCCTTTCGTCTAACCATAAATGGGAAGATTTAAGGCACCTTTATATGGTGCCCACACCATTGTCTGTGTCCATAGATCATGTATATATGTTCTTTGACTAATCCCTTCACCTTCTTTCAGCAAGTTTTAGAGAGAGAAGAAGGACAAGAGAGAAACATTGATATGAGAGAGAGGCATTGATCAGGTGCCTCCCAGCACCCTGGCTGAGGGATCCAGCACCCAGACTGGGGATCTTGACTGGGGATCTAACCCACAACATAGGTATGTGCCTTGATGGGGAATTGAACCTGCAACATTTTGGTTACAGAATGACTCTTCAACAAACTGAGCCACTCCAGCCAGAGCCATAAGGTGTTTTCTTTTTTTAAAATGGTGAAAGTGTCCTAGACTTAGATTATTGTGATGGTTTACACAAGTCTATAAATTTACTGAAAACATTGAATTATGCAGTTAAAAATGGGTGAACTTTATAAATATAAATTATATATTAAAGAGGCACTTATAAATGCTTATGGAGTAATAAGTAAAGAATAATAGAGATATACAATATAATTTGTGGGAAGACTAGCTGGATAAATGTCCTAAGGAAATGATAAAAACTCTCTCCTTGACCAAACTTTAGACAGGTTTTTCTAAGACCCCTTTTCAATTAGGCCTCATCCTTAGGTCCTGTTATCCATGTGCCCAGGCCAGTTTTAGCAATAATTTTTCTAAGTCATCTCCTACACTCGATAGTTGATCACCTTTGCCTGCCTTTACCAAGAATTCTGTTAAGTTGATTTAGCAAGAATACCTCATCCTTGATGTGTCCTCTTAGTAATTTTCCATCCACTGACCCCCTCACTCTGTTCTTTGGTTATAAAACCCAATTTGTCTTTCTTATATTTGAAGTTGAGCCTAGTTTTACACTGAAGTATCTTTTTCCCTATTGTAATAGTACTGAATAACATCTGTCTTTACTGCTTTTAACTATTGTCTGTCTCTATTTCTCCTTGACAGAAGACACTTTCAGACAGTGCTTATGGTAGTTCACATTAGTTTGGCCTGCTGGGGGTGGCAATTCTTTTTTAAAAGATCACTGGAAAGTGCCTACTCATTCATTCATTCATCCATCCATTCATTCATTCATTCATTCATTTACACAATGCTTATTGAGGGCCTACTTATTGCCAAGCACTGCCCTGGGTGCTGAGGAAATAGATGTGAGCAAAAACCATCTATAAGGTCTCAGTCTTCATGGAGCTCATACTCTGGTGGGGGAGCCCAATAGCAAGCAAATAGCCATACAAGTGTGCACTTGCAATAAGGACAAGTACTAGGAAGAAGGGGCTCACAGTTCTATAAAAACCTATGAAATAGGGGACTTTGACTAGTCAAGGTGGTCAGGAATTCTGCCCTGAGAAGGTGATTATTAAGCTAAGAGGTAAGAAAAATTAAAGGCTTGTTAGGTTGGAGATTGGACCTGGGGGAAAAAGCTTAAGGCTATGTGTTCAGAGATAGCATAATGAGTAAAAAGGGCTGAGAGAATGCCAGTACTGCTGGAGTTCAAAAGGCAGTGAGAGAGCAATGTGGTGGGAGTTGAGGGTGTGCTGTTATATAGGGGTCAGGACATGTTGATTGTGATGACAGTGACTGTCAACAGAAGCCAGCTTAAGCTGTTTTGTCTATATGCTAAGAGCCTCTGGCAGCCATGTGTGTATGTGTGGGTAGTGGTAGTGGTGGTAATGGATTGGATTTGTCTTTTGAAAATACCACCCTGGCTGCAGTGTGGATATAGAACTGGGATGGGGTCAGACCGTACTGGGGAGTCCTATTATGAATCATTGCAACAGCCTAGGGTAGTAGTGGTGGCAGATTGGACGAGGCTAGTGGAGGTTTAGATGGAGAGAATTGGAGTATTTTAGAGTTACGTAGGAAGTGAAATACACAGGAATTAGAAATAGATTGGAATTGGGAGTGAGGGATAGTGAGTGTTCAAGGATGACTTCTCATTTTCTGGCTTGTGCAACTGGATGTTTGGGGGTGCCAGTAAGAGACACAGAATACCAAGTTTAAGGATGAAAATTGTGAGATGGTCTTAGACATGTTTGTTGGAGATGCCTTTTAGAACACCAAGAAAGCCATATAGATACTTCAAAGGATGGATCTACAGCTTGGAAGAGGATTCTAGTTTGGAGATTTGAATTGTTAGCTCTATGCCCATAGGTGGTCATTGAAGCTGTGTATGGGGATAATGCTGTCCAGGTCAGAAAGGTATCAGAGGGAGAATGTAGGAGAACACAGGAAGTAACCTTAAGAAACTCCAGGATTTAATGTGATGTAGAGGAGGATCAACCTTAAAAGGAGACAGGGGAAGAGCAGCCTGGGAGGTTTAAAAGAATGTTAGAATGACTTGTGTCATTGAAGGCAAAGGAAGAGATTGATTCAAGAAGTAGAGAGTGGACTGTCAACAGTGTCCATTGGTGTTGAGGGTCAAATAACTGTAGACTGGAAAAATATGTGTTGTGTCTACAAATATGGAGGTCATTGGTAACCTTAGCTAGATCTACTTTTGTGGAGTGATAAAGCCCAAATCTGGATTGCAGTGTGGTTAGTGGGAGGGGGGAAGTTAAGGTGGTAGAAATAGAGCATAGGCACCTATTTGAAGCAGTTTGTCTGAGAAGGGCACAAAAATGCCAACATTATAGCAGGAGTGTCATTAGTGGTCCAGACAGGCATTTATTTATTTTTTTATTTTAAAATTATTTTCATTTTTTTATTTTTTAATTATTAATTGAATTTATTGGGGATGACATTGGTTAATAAAATTATATAGGTTTCAGGTGTACAATTCTATAATACATCAACTTTATATTGTACTGTGTGTTTACTATGCCAAGTCAAGTCTCCTTCCATCACCATGTATTCCTCCTATACCTTCTTCTACCTCCACTCAGAGAGACATTTTAAAAAACATCCACCTGTGTAGCCAGATCAAGATATAGAGCATTTCTGTCACCTCAAAACTTCACCTCAGGCCCCTTATCAGTTAATTCCCATCCCCCAAGGTAACCACTAATTTGATTACTATAAATATGCATTAATTTGCATTTCCTAGAATGTTATACAAATGAAAGAATACAGTATGTACTCTTTTTTTTGGTTTGGCTTCATTCAGTCAGCATAATTATTTTGCATCTTATTTTTTATTGCTAAGTCATATTTCATTGTATGGATATATCACAGTTTGCTTATCCGCTCATTTGTTTATACACATTAATGTTATCTCCAATTTGGGGCAACTGTGAATAGAGTTGCTATGAATATTCATGTACAAGTCTTTGTATGCATATAGGCTTTCATTTCCCTTGGGTATATACCTGAAAATGGAATTGTTGGATCACAGAGTAAACACACATTTAACTATAATAGATTCAAAAGCACTGAATCTTAGATCTTTGTCTTCTGCCTAGCCTGGCTTTTTATTTAGAGAAAGTAAATTCTTTTCCTCTACAAAATGAAAGTTACATACATTCTCTGTAGAAAACTGGAAAATATAGCAAAGCAAAAAAGAGGGGTAATTATGCCAAGATGACCTCCTTATTCCTAAGTGTAACCTAGTCTTAAATAAACTCTCTCCTTTCTGGAAATCATTGTTGTCTAGTGGCTGACTTGAGAATGCAGAATCCCAGCTACAGAATTTCTGGAAAATTAACTGAGGAGACAGTCAAGAATAAAATCAATTTACAAATTCATGGAGATGCTCTCTATGAAAGATTCAGGGCTCAATATACTGCAAGGGTGTTTGGACAGAGCCTCCCTAGTCAGGCCCAGAAAGGCAAACAGCTCCATGGTCTCTGCCAGCCTTCCTAAGCTTCTTACAAGACAGCACAGGGGGCAAAGGAATACACAATTCACTTTCCTTATGTCCTGATCACTGAGCTCGTGTCTATAAGAAAAAAAATTGGCCCTGGCTGGTGTGGGTCAGTGGATTGAGTGTCGGCCTATGAACCAATGGGTCACCAGTTTGATTCCCAGTCAGTGCACATTCCTGGGTTATGGGCCAAGTCTCGAGTAGGGGGTAGATGAGAGGCAAACACACATTGATGTTTCTCTCCTTCTCTTTCTCCCTCCCTTCCCCTCTGTCTAAAAATAAATAAATAAAATCTTTAAAAAATTGCTTAGTTGCATCTTGACATGTGCCACATCCATATAATACAGTGCACTATTAAATGTGTTTGTGTACCTCTATATGAACAATGCTAAAATGTGATCAGGACCTATTTTGGGGACATATCTCAGTGTAGTGATTAAGATCATGGGCCTTGGAGACAGACTATCTGGGTTTGATACCTGGTTCCAACCCTGGCTCTCTGACCTTAAACATGTGACATTGTTTTGCAGTCCCCCCATTTCATAATCTGTGAAAAGGGAGGCATATTGTATCTACCTTGTGGGGCTGCTTTGAGGATTAACTAAGATAAAACACTTACAAGAAGCAAAACTTGGTTCACGATAAATTAACTATTAACAACCTCAAATGGCCCATCATCATTCTGCAGTCATTCTATTTTCCTCTGGTCAACCAACTCACTCTTACAGCTAATTAAACCATCACCAATATGTAAAGTTTATTGGTCCATACATTCCAGATCTGTGCACTTCACTGTGTAAATGTTGTATCTCAACTGAAAGTTTAAAAGAATGTGCAACTACTTTGTCAGTCTCTTTCATCCTTCCTTTGACCCTTTCCTATCTTTTCTCCGCCTCTCCATCCCTCTCTTTTTATTTCTTGTGTTCTTTTGGGAGAGAGTTGATGGAATGACCAGGCACTGATGCTGACCCTACCCTAAATCTCTCCAATCAAATGTTCTCATTTTCCTAAAATGGAAAATGCAGAAGACGATTTTTCAAGAAGTCTGTTTTTTTTAAATATTTTATTTATTTATTTTTAGAGAGACGGGAAAGGAGGGAGAAACAAAAAGACAGAAATATCAATGTGTGGTTGCCTCTCATGTGGCCCCCACTGGGGTCCTGGCCCGCAACCCAGGCATGTGCCCTGACTGGGAATTGAACTGGCGACCCTTTGGTTTGCAGCCTGTGCTTAATCCACTGAGCTACACCAGCCAGGGCAAGAAGTCTGTTGTTAAAGGATGGCTCCGAGGAGTAAACATTTCTGCCTTATCCCCTGCACTTGCATTAGACATGTAATCCTTGAGCCTTCACTTTTGTTGTAGGTATTTCTCTAAGAGCTGGTGTCTTTGGAGCAGACAGACTTCCCTTTGAATCCCTACTATACCACTTACTAGCTGTTTGACCCTACAGAAGTGGCTTAACTTCTGTAATCCTCAATTTTCTTATTCAGAACATGAGTGTATAAATCCCCAATTCCTAGACTTGTTTTAAGAATTTAGTGAGATAATACAGGTAAAGAACTTTGTCTTCCACAGAGAAACCACTTAATTTTGGATGGCTCTTATTTCCCTGTAGGGTTGCAATCCTGAGACCTATGAATCTCAGGTGACATTATGTCCCTGATACGTGGGGCAGTAAATAACCCATCTTATCATTATTAGTACAACTAAAAGGAAGGCTTATACTTGCAGTATCACTCTTTTTTTTTTATTGCAGTATCACTCTCAAACCCATCCTTGGCCTTACAGAGTCTCTTTCTTACCAAATAATAATGGAGAGGGGATTTTTCATTGGCTTTCACAACATTCCAAGCTCGTCTTTTTGAGACAGCTAGTTGTTACCCTCCTGTTACAGAATTAACACAGAAGAGGCATCTTGACTTCACCAAGATCCTATAGTGATAGGTCTAGAACTGACAAATATTCTGTATCTTGCCTTGTGATGGCATAATAAGACATGGCAGATACCTAAGCAAAAAAATAAGGTTATGGTTTTTCTTCCTACCCCAGATTCTGTCAGACAACTCATTCCTACAATGTGGAAATGACCATGAAAGTCTACCACAACACACTTCTATTTATTTTCCTCTTCGCTGATCCATTTTGGAGAGCATTTTTTACACTAGCTATACTTGTTAGTTGATCTCAGAGTTGCCTCTTTTAGGGAAGGTTCAGTGGAGAGAGAACGGATATTTGTGGAATGACTGTTCTGAGTCAAGCATGTGCTTAGCTCTTTCACAGGGGGTCTAAACAATCCTTTGAGAGATTTTTGGAGATGAGGAAACTTCATTTTGGAAAAGAGAATTACTTTCTATACAGTCACTCAGCTAATATGTGGCAGAGGCAATATTCTTATCTCCATCAATTGATTTGATTTCTTTTTGCTTCATATTTGAATAAAGAGCGTGTGACAAATAGACCAGCCTTTCTCTGTCTCAGCTCTATTGCGGTCACCAGCAACCAAAGTATCAGCCTGAAACCAAAACCATTTGGCTTAACCATAAAAGCAAATCAAACACTGATTGTCCGCATTCTCCAGACAAAGCTTTGGCCACATATCCATTCATTTTTTCAATCATTAAACAAATATTTATTGACCATTAATGACTTGCTAGACCTCATGTGAGATTTAACTGTTAAAAACTGAATGGAACCATTTATCTTCCACAAATGAAGCATGACCCTTACACGGATCTGTATTATGAGTGAGCAGTTTTAAGGTTTGGGTAGAAGTGGAGAGAGTCTCAGAAGGAAAAATAATAAATATTTACTGAGTATGGATTGTGTCAGATCCAAGAAATCCTGAGAAGTTTATTAAACCACAAGAGGATTCTTAGTTCTCAGCCCCAGGCAGCAGAGTTTTGGAGGGCTGCCCTGCGAGTGGGGCTCTGAGAGGTCTGAGGTCTAGAAATGCCCCTTTCAGTTCCCTCCTCTCCTACTCTCTGTCACTTAGGTCTAAAATGGTTATGCTTGTCTGTATATCCAAACCCTACTTTTAATTTTTTAAATTTATTTATTTTTTCACATTTTTTATTGTTGTTCAAATACAGTTGTTTCCATTTCCCCCACCACCACTCCATCCCACCCAGCCATGCCCACTTTCCATGCTTGATCCTATCCCACTTTGGTTTTGTCCATGTGTTCTTTATAGTAGTTCCTGAAAACACTTTGCCCTTTCCCCTCATTTTCCCTTCCCACCTCCCCTCTGGTTACTGTCAGTTTGTTCCTAATTTCAATGTCTCTGGTTATAATTTGCTTGCTTGTTTATTTTGTTGATTAGGTTCCACTTATAGGTGAGATCATATGGTATATGTCTTTCACTGCCAGGCTTATTTCACTTAGCATAATACTTTCCAGGTCCACCCATGCTGTCACAAAGGGTAGGAGCTCCTCCTTTCTTTCTCCTACATAGTATTCCATCATGTAAATGTACCATAGTTTTTTGGTCCATTCATCTACTGATGGGCTCTTAGATTGCTTCTAGCAGTTGGCTATTGTAAATTGTGCTGCTATGAACATTGGAGTGCATGGGTTCTTTTGGATTGGTGTTTCAAGGTTCTTAGGGTATAATCCCAGCAGTGAAATTGCCAGATCAAAAGGCAGTTCCATTTTTCATTTTCTGAGGAAATTCCAGACTGTTTTCCACAGTGGCTGTACCAGCCTACATTCCCACCAACAGTGCACTAAGGTTCCCTTTTCTCCACATCCACTCCAACACTTGTTTGTTGATTTGTCTATGATGGCCATTCTGACAGGTGTGAAGTGGTATCTCATTGTGGTTTTAATTTGCATCTCTCTGAAGGCTAGTGATGCTGAGCATCCATTCATATGTCTCTGGGCCCTCTGTATGTCCTCCTTGGAGAAGTGTCTGTTCAAGACTTTTGCCCAATCTTAATTGGGTTGCTTGTCTTCTTAGAGTGGAGTCCTGTGAGTTCTTTATATATTTTGGAGAGCAAACCCTTGTCCAAGGTATGATTGGCAAATGTATTTTCCCATACAGTTGGTTCTCTTTTCATTTCAATGCTGTTTTCTTTAGCTGTGCAGAAGCTTTTTATTTTGATGAGATACCTTTTGTTTATTCTTTCCTTTATGTCCCTTGCTCTAGGGGACATATCAGTGAAAATATTGCTGTGTGGAATATCTGAGATTTTCCTGCCTATGTTCTCCTGAAGGATTTTTTTGGTGTCACAACTTATATTTAAAACTTTTATCCATCTTGAATTTATATTTGTGTATGGTGTCAGTTGAGTTTCATTTTCTTGCATGTAGCTGTCCAGATCTCCCAACACTATTTGTTGAAGAAGCTATTTTCACTCCATTTGATGCTTCTTCCACCTTTATTGAATATTAATTGACCATAAAGACTTGGGTTTATTTCTTGGGCTCTCTGTTCTGTTCCATTGGTCTATGAGTCTGTTCTTATGCCAGTACTAGGCTGTTTTGATTACAGTGGCCTTCCAATACAGTTTGATATCTGGAATAGTGATCCCTCTTATTTTGTTCTTATTTGTCCAAATGGCTGCATCTATTCATGGTCATTTATGGCTCCAAATACATTTTTGAAGAGTTTGTTCTATATCTTTGAAATATGGCATTGGTACTTTAATAAGGATTGCATTGAATCTATAAATTGCTTTAGGCAGTATGGACATTTTGATGATGTTTTTTCTTTCTTTTTTTTCATCATTTTTGTATATGTCAGTGAGCAACAATTAAAGCTGTGCTTAAAAATCAAGCAAATACTTAAAATAAATTTGTTTTTTTAAATACTTTTGATTTTTATTGTTGTTCAAGTACAGTATCCTGCCTTTTCCCCCAACCCCTCCGCACTACCCCACCCTTCCTGACATCCCTCCCCTGTTTCCACCACCCCTTGCTTTGTCCATGTGTCCTTTTTAGTTGTTCCTGTAAACCCTTCACCGTTTTCCCCCATTATCTCCTCACCTCTCCCTTCTGGATACTGTCAGCTTGTTCCCAATTTCAATGTCTTTGGTTATATTTTGCTTCCTTGTTTGTTTTGTTGATTAGGTTCAAGTTAAAGGTGAGATCATATGGTATTTGTCCTTCACTGCCTAGCTAATTTCACTTAGCATAATGCTCTCCAGGTCCATCCATGCTGTTGCAAAGGGTACAAGCTCTGTCTTTCTTTCTCTGTGTAGAATTCCATTGTGTAAATGTACCATAGTTTCTTGACCCATTCGTTTACGAATGGGCACTTAGGTTGCTTCCAGAACTTGGGTATTGTAAATTGTGCTGCTATGAACATTGGAGTGCATAGGTTCTTTTGGATTGGTGTTTGGGGGTTCTTAGGATATAATCCCAGCAGTGGAATTGCCAGGTCAAAAGACAGTTCCATTTTTCATTTTCTGAGGAAATTCCTTGCTGTTTCCCACAGTGGTTGTACCAGTCTGCATTCCCACCAACAGTGCACTAGGATTCCCTTTTCTCCACAACCCCTCCAACACTTGTTGTTTGTTGATTTGTTTATGATGGCCATTCTCACCAGTGTGAAGTGGTATCTCATTGTGGTTTTAATTTGCATCTCTCTGATGGCTAGTGATGCTGAGCATGTTTTCATATGTCTCTGGGCTCTCTCTATGTCTTCTTTGGAGAGTGTCTGTTCAGATCCTCTGTGCATTTTTTAATTGGGTTTTTCATCTTCCTGGAGTGGAGTTGTGTGTGTTCTTTATATATTTTGGAGAGCAAACCCTTGTCTGTGGTATCATTGGCAAATGTGTTTTCCCATATGTTTGGTTCTCTTTTCATTTTAATGCAGTTTTCTTTAGCTGTGCAGATGCTGTTTATTTTGATGAGATCCCATTTGTTTATTCTTTCTTTTATGTCCTTACTCTAGGGAACGTATCAGTGAAAATACTGCTGTGTGGAATATCTGAGATTTTCCTGCCTATGTTCTCCTGAAGGACTTTTTTGGTGTCACAACTTATATTTAAGTCTTTTACCCACCTTGATTTATTTTTGTGTATGGTGCAAGTTGGTGGTCAGGTTTCATTTTTTTTTGCATGTAGCTGTCCAGCTCTCCCAACACCATTTGTTAAAGAGGCTATTTTTGCTCCATTTTATGCTGCTGCCCCCTTTGTCAAGTATTAATTGACTGTAGAGACTTGGGTTTATTTCTGGATCTCTGTACTGTTCCATTTGTCCATGTGTCTGTTCTTATGCCAGTACCAGCATCTTTTGATTACAGTGGCCTTGTAATACAGTTTGATATCAGGTATTGTGACCCCTCCTACTTTGTTCTTCTTTCTCAAAATTGCTGCAGCTATTTGGAGTCGATTATGGTTACATATAAAGTTTTGAAGTGTTCTATATCTCTGAAATATGCCATTGGTACTTTAATAGGTATTGCATTGAATTTGTTGATTGCTTTGGGTAGTATGGACATTTTGATAATGCTAATTCTTCTAATCCATGAACATGGTACATGCTTCCACTTGTTTGTGCCTCCCTTCATTTCTTCTTCAATGTTGTGTCGTTTCCTACATACAGGTCTTTTACCTCCTTGGTTAGGTTTCTTACTAGGTACTTTATTTTTCTTGTTGCTATATCAGATGGGATTTGTTTCCTGGTTTCTCTTTCTGATATTTGATTGTTGATATATAAAAATACCTTTGATTTCTGAATATTGACTTTGAACCCTGATGTTTTGCCAAATTCACTTATTAGGTTGAATAGTTTTTTGGTGGAGTCTATAGGATTTTCTATGGATATTATCATATCATCTCTAAACAGTGAAAATTTGGCTTCCTCCTTTCCAATCTGGATGCCTTTTATTTCTTTTTCTTGTCCAATTGATGTGGCCAGGACTTCCAATAGTATATTGAATAGAAGTGGTGAAGGTGGATATCTTTGTCTCATTCCTGATCATAGCGGGAAAGCTTTTAGTTTTTGCCTGTTGGTTATGATGTTTGCTGTAGGTTTCTCCTATATGGCCTCTATCATGTTGAGGAATGCTCCCTCTACTCCCACTTTGCTGGATGTTTTCTATCATAAATGGGTTCTGTATCGAATCAAATGCTTTTTACACATCTATCAATATGATCATGTAATTTTTGTCTTTCATTTTTTTATTTGATGTATTACATTTATTGATTTGTGAATGTTGTACCATCCTTGCATCCCTGGGCAAATCTCACTTGGTCATGGTGTATGATCTTTTCAATGTATTGCTGGATGAGGTTTGGCAATATTTTGTTGAGGATTTTAGCATCTATGTTCATCATGGATGTTGGCCTGTAGTTTTCTTTCTTTGTTGTGTCTTTATCTGGTTTTGGAATTAGGATGATGCTGGCTTCATAAAGAGAGTTTGGGAGTCTTCCCTCTGCTTTGAGTTTTTGGAATAGTCTGAGAAGAATAGGGGTTAGGTCTTCCTTAAAAGTTTTGTAAAATTCTCCTGTGAAACCATCTGGTCCAGGGCTTTTATGTGCCAGGAGTTTGTTTTTGATTACTGTTTTGATATCATTAGGTGTTATTGTTGTTTTCAGGCTTTCTGATTCATCTTCATTCATGTTTGGAAGATTATCTTTTTCTAGACATTTGACCATTTCATTTTTGTTTTCAAATTTCTTGGCCTATACTTCTTTGCAATAATTTCTTACAATTCACTGTATTTCCTTGGTATCACTTGTAATCTCTCCTCTTTAATTTCTGTTTGTGTTTATTTTCGTTGTTTCTCTTTTTTTCTTGATGGATCTGCTTAAAGGCTTTTCAATTTTGTGTATCTTCAAAGAACCAACTCCTGGATTTATCGATCCTTTGGATTTTTCTTTCAGTATCTATGTCATTTAATTCTGCTCTAATCTTGTGTATTTCTTTCCTTCTACTTGATCTGGGCTTTGTTGTTGTTGTTCTTCTAGGACTTGTAGGTGTAGGGTTAGGCTGTTTATTTGAAATGTTTCTTTTTTTTAGGTAGGTCTGTATTGCAATGAACTTCCCTCTCAGTACTGCCTTTTCTGTGTCCCATAATTTTTGGACTGTTGTGTGTTCATTTGCATTTTTTTCCAGAGACTACTTGATTTCTTCCTTGATCTCATTCTTGATCCATTCATTGTTTAATAGCATGCTATTCAATCTCCATGAATTGGAGTGATTTTGAGTTTTTTCTTGAGGTTGGTTTCTAGTTCCAGTTCCTTGTGTTCCAAGAAAATGTTTGGTATGATTTCAATTTTCTTGAATTTGTTGAGGCTTGTTTTGTGTCCTATTCTGTGGTCCATCTTTCAAAATGTTCCATGTGCATTTGAAAAGAATGTGTACTTTGCTTCTTTGGCATGAAAGTTTCTATATAACTATCTGTTAAGTCCATTGGATCTAGGGCATCGTTCAATGCTACAATATCCTCGTTGATATTTTGTTTGGAAGATCTATCCATTTTTGACAGTGAGGTGTTAAAATCCCCTACTGTAAGTCTGTTGCTGTCTATATCTTTCTTAATATCCTCCAAAATTTTCCTTTTATATTTGGGTTCTCCTATTGTTGGGAACTGCCCTGCCTGGTTTCAGGAGCTGTAACTCCTCCATGGCTAAAGCTTGAGTGAGCAACCTTGGGACCATGAGCCACTAAGGAGACAAAGCTTATCTCCCTGGCAGGGGTGTGGCCTCTGCTCCTTTTACTTCACCCTGCCTGGCCCCCAGTGCTTGATCGGTTAGCCAATGATGGGTAAGATTCCTCAAGGGAGGGATGAACTAAGACCAGTGTGATCATGTGGGTCCCCCAGAGAAGGACTTGGGGGTCTATAGAAAAATGTGGTGATGGACCCTCGCCCCTTGGCTTTGACATAGCCTGAGTCCTCATTCTGTCTGCAAGAAGTCTCCTAATCTCTTGGCTGCCTTACTTCCCCTGCCTGACTTAAGCCTGAAACAATGCCTTAAGCCTGAAACAATGCTGGAGGTGGGTGCTGCCCTGTGCTGGAAAGGGCAGGTTCCCTAGGGGATCAGGCCTAAGAAAGAATGCATAAAATCCTATGAAACATACTTTCCTAATGCCCTCAATTTAAATAATAAGGGATCAAGCAGGAAGTGAGTTTGTTCCCCAAAGTTTTATGGCCCTTTAACTATCTGACCCTGACTCAGAATAAGCCCTCAGAGTTCTTTGAATGTTATATATTGTTGAATCATTTCTGCCTGACAATGATTGATGAGATTTACATATATACCCTGCATTCCTGTGCAAATGGAACCCAATAAAAGCCTGTCAAGGCAAGGGTCAAGGTGCTCTCCTCTTGAGAGGGTGGCCGAGACACTCCGAGGCTTTTTCTCCCCTTGAGAGAGGAGCCGCACCATCCCTTTTCCTCCACAGGACTCAGTAGTCCATGTGAATTTGTCTCGTATCTCATCCACAACGCCACAGACCCCAGGAACCGGGATCCGCATCACCTATTTTGGGTGCATAGATGCTTACAATGTTTATGTCTTCTTGATGAATTCTTCTCTTGAGTATTATGAAGTGTCCTTCAGTGTCTTTTATGTCTTTTGTTTTGAAGTCTATCTTGTCAGATATAAGTAAGTATTGCTACCCCAGCTTTTTTTTTTCCCTGTCCATTTACTTGGAATAAATATTTCCAACCCATTGCTTTCAGTCTGTGTAGGTCTTTTGTTCTGAGGTGGGTCTCTTGTAAGCAGCATATGTTCAGGTCATGTTATCTTATCCATTCAGCTACCCTCTGTCTTTGGAGCATTTAATCCATTAACATTTAAGGTTATTATTGATAGGTATTTATTCATTTTTCTGCCCTTTTTTGCCTGTGTTGCTGTCTCTCTCTCTCTCACTCTTTTCCTTCCTCTTCTTATAGCAGTCCCTTTAGCATATCTTGCAGTGCTGGTTTGGTGGAGGTGCATTCTTTCAGCCATCATTTGTATGGGAAAAACCTTATTTCACCTTCCATTTTAATTGAAAGCCTTGCTGGATAAAGTAGTATTGGTTGCAGGCCTTTGCTTCCCATTACTTGGAATATTTCTCACCATTCTCTTCTGTCCTGAAGTGTACCTGTTCAGTAATCAGTTGATAGCCTTATTAGGGCTCCCTTGTATGTTACTTCTGATTTTCCCCTTACATCTTACTTCTTATTTCTCCTTTGCTGCTTTTAAGATATTCTTTGTTTTTAAAATTTGGCATTTTAATTATGATGTGTCTTGCAGTAGGCCTCTTTGGGTTCATCTTGATTGGGATCCTCTGTGCTTCCTTAATGTGGGTGGTTTTTCCCTTCTCCAGGTTCAGAAGGTTTTCTGTCATTATTTTTTCAAACAGGGTTTCTATCCCTTGCTCCTTTTCTTCTCCTTCTGGTATTCCTATGATTTGAGTGTTGTTACATTTCAAGTTGTCTTGGAGTTCCTTTAAGATGTCTTCATATTTTTTCAATTTTTTCATTTTGTTTTGTTTTTTCTGTTTTTAATTTTTTGTATTTTCTTTTTAAAAAATATTTTATTGATTATGCTATTACAGTTGTCCCATTTTTTCTCCCCTTTATTCCCCTCTGCCCTGTACCCTTTCTCCCACTATCATTGCCCCCAACTTAGTTTGTGTTCATGGGTCGTACATATAAGTTCTTTCACTTCTTGATTTCCCATACTATTGTTTCACATGAATCTTTTTTCATGCAGCTGCTCTACCTGTTTGTTTCTTTCTATCTTGTCTTCCATTTACTAATTTGCTCCTCTGCTTCATCCACCCTGCTTATAATTCCTTCTAGTGTGTTTTTTATTTCAGAAATTGTACTCTTCATTTCTTCTGGGTACTTGTTTGTTGTTTCTGTTTCCTTTTTCATACTGTTGTAGTTGTCACTCAGTTCCTTGTAGTTGTCTATGAGTTCCTAGAGCATCCTTATAACCATTGTTTTCAATTCTATATCTGATAGTTTGCTTGCCTCAATTTCATTTAGCTCTTTTAGTGGAGAGTTTTACATTTCTTTTGATTGCAGGTTATTTGTCTCCCCTTAGGTGAGTCTTTTTGCTTTGTTTTGTTTTTCTGCACTTCCTGATGCTCTGCTTTGCTAGCTGTTTTTGTAAGGTGAACTTCTACAGTAGGAGTTCTATGGGATTCATTGGTGTGGTCCTTTGTTTTCCTTGTGTGGATGTTCTAGGGTTGTTCTTTGTTCTGTTTGTGTGGGCTCTCTTGTTGTACTTGGGTTTTACCTGTTGGTGATTCCTTTGATGGTGGGTTCTCTCCTTCAGTGGGTTTACTGGTGTTCACAACTACCACTTTATCTTGTATGTAATCAGTGGCCAGGCAAAGGGAAAATGGATTAAGAAATGGGAGAGTATTACATGGGATTTAAAGTACCAACAAGTATAGAATAAATAGGAGATCATTTGGAGAAGCACACTGATAACTGTGATATTTCACCCAACTAGCCACTTTTTATAAAGGTGAAAAAGAGATAAGACTCTTATTAGAGGGGAGAAGAAATGTGAGCTGAATCCAGAAAACAGAGTGCTGTGCAAGGTTACATGGTGAGATATAGTGAGAGTAAGGGATAGAAACTAGGCATAGTGTGCAAGAGAATAGACTTAACCACAACAGTAGTAAAGCTCAGGAAAATAGTGAAATGGGCCAAGACCATGGATAGATGCTATATAAGACACACAATAATATGGAACAAGAAGTTTTTACAATAATACAGGAACAAAAATAATCTGACAAAAACATATGATCAGAATAAAAAGAATTTAAGGTAAAAGTAAAAGACCAGGAGTAGTATGTTATTGGAATACAAGTGAAGTGAGAGAAGAGAAATTAAAATGCAATGTGAAAGGGAGAACAAAGAAAACCAGCCAAACAATGCAATGAAACAAACAAAACAAAGAAAACTAAACAGAGAAGAAATAAAGAATTATAATCAAATAAAAGAAGTAACTGAAAGGTATTTGCCGAGAAAGAATGAGAGTGAGCCACAAGTAGGGCAAGCAGACGTTTATTGAGCAGCGCTACCGGGCGAGGTTCACTGGTCCGGGAGCACAGGCCAGGGAAGTCGCAACTCCTTTGTCTCTGGGAAGGAGTTTTGTACAAAGAAACGCAGGTGAGGGTAGCGCGGCAATCGGGGATTGGTAAGTAAGGGGTGATGCAGGTGGGGTGAGGTGTCACATGACTTTGGGGAGGCTTAGCTATAGCTTTCGGCTTCTTCGGAGGGAACCAGCACAGCCTCCTTTGTTTTCCCCACCAACCTTACATTCTCACCTCTTTTATAGGATAAAGGGTAAAGTGATACCATCTGGCTACTTCCTGCTGACTTATGGGCGCTGAGGGGATGGGGGTTCAGAGGCTGGAGGGTCGGTTGGCAAGGGGGAATAGGGATGGAGGAGCGTTTGGTTTACTGTGATGCGAGAAATTTTATGGATGCATTTCTGCAAAAACTTAAGGAATCAAGGACCAAGCATTAGTAATATACAAATGACAGAGAGGGGGCCTAGGATTGGGGCTAACCATGTGAAGAGAAGGGACTTCCACCAGGGGTTCAGTGTCTCAGGGTTAGAGATGTCTCGATGGAGCTTATCCTGCAGGTTTTGCAGGGTACTGATATTTTCTTCTACTAGTCCACTCTCATTGATGTAGAAGCAGCACTGCTCCTGCAGGAAAAGACATGTCCCTCCCTTCTCGGCTGTGAGGAAGTCTAAGGCTCAGCGATTTTGCAGGGCAACGTGGGCCAATGAGGTTACCTGTTTTTGGAGAGAAGCTAGTGAAGTGGCCGAGACACTAAGAGCCTGTTCTAGGTTGGCTCTGAGCTGATTAGTCACCCAGAGGCTAATCAGCCTCCACCGACTCCTGTGGCTACCAGGGTGGTAGCAAAGGTCAGTCCTACCAAGATGGGGAGGAAGACTGCCCGCTTCGTTCTAGGTCTAGTCAGCTTGCTGAAAAGTTCTCCCTCACCATAGTGCATTAACTGCGGGGCCAGGGCCCCAGGAATACAGGGTAAACTGGATGAGGAGTTGATGGTTCTGACTAAAGAGCCATTGTACCAAAAGAAAGTACCTGTTGGGCTGGTAAGTGTACCAGACACCTTTACCATCTGGTTACAGGTTGAGGTAGTTGGCACAGGGTTGCTGGTGTAACAGACTTGAGGCTTCTCTGAGTAAAGTTCCTGATGAGTTTTAGCCAGGAGAAGGGGTCTCTTTTCTCCCAGGGGGCCAGGTGAGTTTCAAGAGATTCTTCTTGAGTGAGGATGTCATTCGCAAGGTCGGTCAGGTTGGCTACCATGGGTTAGGCCAGAGTATAAGACCATATATGGTCCAGTCCACTTGGGTTGGAGTGACTCTGGTAGGAGTTCTTTGAGCAGAACTAAGTCTCCTGGCTGGAGAGGAACCTCAAGGTGGGCCTCGTCTGGTCCCCCCACTGGCGGGAGGGTTCGGTCAGTGTGCTCTCTGAGGAGGTGTCTCAGGAGGGATAGGCAGGGTAAGTAGGAAGCCAGTGGAGGAGGAGAGACTGGTAAGTTGTTATTGATTAAGAATGGTCTACCATATAGCAGTTCAAAAGGGCTTAAGCCTGAAGGTTCCCGGGGGGTGGCCCAAACCCTGGTCAAGGCCAGGGGGAGGAGGGTAGGCCAAGAATTTTTACTTTCTATGGAGAGTTTGGTTAAGTGAGTTTTGAGAATGCCATTAGCTCTGTCAACTGTACCCAACAATTGTGGGTAGGTAGGGTACGTGGAGTTTCCAGGTGATCCCCAAGGAGGCAGAGACGTGCTGGGTGATCTGAGATGTGAAAGCTGGCCCATTGTCTGACTGGATGGAGGCTGGCAGTCTGAAGCGTGGTATGATATGCTCGATGAGAAGGGCAGCGGCTGTATCGGCCACCACACGAGTGGTGGGGTAAACTTCTATCCTGCCTGAAAAGGTGTCAATGGAAGTTAAGAGGTAGCGGTATATTTTTGTGAGGGGGCATGTGAGTAAAGTCAATTTGTCAGTCTTGGCCTGGGAGGTATCCTCTCATCTGGTGAGTCGGGAAGCGAGGACGGAGGCCTCCTTGGGAGGAGGTCTTGGAGCAGACTGAGCACTCGGCATGTACCTGCTTGATAGCCTGGAGGAGGCCAGGGAAAGAGAACAGGGGGTCTAGAAACCTGAATAGAGCTTTTGGTCCCATATGTAACGACTGGTGGATTTCAGAGAGGAGGGTGGTCGCCTGTTGCTGTGGAATTGCTAGCTTGCCGTGAATGAAAATCAAGCCATGGTCACCCAGCTGACCTCCCCTGCTGAAGAGGGAGGAATACTCTTGGGGGGTATAGGAGGGTTTTAGAAGGGTGGAAAGGAATAGTATAGGAGAAGGAGAAGTGCCTGTAGTAAGTTCGTGTGCTGTCACGTTGGCCCGAGCATTACCCCGGGTAACGGGATCCTGGGAGGTCTGGTGTGCCTTGCAATGAATTACAGCCACTTCTGCAGGGGGCTGCAAGGCTTCAAGGAGCTTAGAGATGAGGGAAGCATTAACAATAGGAGAACCTTTGGTGGTGAGGAAGCCTCGCTCTCTCCACAGGGCCGAGTGGCTGTGGATGATTAAGAAAGCATATTTGGAATCTGTGTAAATGGTTACGTGCTTGCCTTCTGCAAGGGTGAGAGCTCTTGTGAGAGCAATGAGTTCAGCCTTTTGGGAGGTGGTACCTTCAGGGAGTCGGGGAGCCTCTGGCGTAGAGGTGAGGGTGACTACCGCATAAGCAGCTTTTCATCGCCCATCTGGCCCCAGAACTGAACTGCCATCAACAAACAGTTAGATCTGAATTAGGAAGTAGAGAGTCTGACAGGCCTTCTCGAGGTTGGTTGAGAAAGTCAAGTACTTCAGGACATGAGTGGGTGGGCTCAGAGTCAGTTGTGGGGATTGCCAGCAGAGTAGCTGGGTTAAGGCAGGGGGAGAGGCGGAGGGAAAGAGGGGGGTTTTCTATGAATAGAAGGTGAGGTTCTTGGATTCGAGAGGGACCCATCAAGGACAGAGACTTATGAGTTAGTAAGTTGGTGAGCCGGTGTGGTGAGAATACTGTTATCGGCTGGCAGAGGGTGAGTTTGGGAGTTTCTTTGGCTAGTTCAGCTGCACTTCCCAAAGCTCAGAGACAGGGCTGCCAGCCTCTGACAGTTGAATCAAGTTGTCTGGAGAGGTAGGCTACTGGGCGATAGGTGGGGCCAACAGGCTGGGCCAGGATACCTACCGCTATTCCACGCAGCTCGTCAGTGAAGAGATGGAAAGGACGCTTAGGGTTAGGCGAGCTCAAAGGGGGGGCCTTTAGGAGGGCATCTCGTAGAGCTGTGAAAGCCTTCCGCACCTCATTGGGGGAGGTGAGGGGTCCTGTTGGGGTTTCTTTAGCAGCTTCATAGAGAGGTTTAGCTAGAAGGGCAAAGTTGGGAACCCAATGTCTAAAAAACCCTGCTAATCCTAGAGAAGTATAGAATTTGGTCTCTGTCAGTGGGGGATTGAAGGCTGCGAAGAAGGTGGGTGCTGTCTGCTGTGAGACTCCACACGGTAGGAGTGAGGAACAGACCCAGGTAAGTAACATTGAGGTGGATAGTTGAGCTTTAGAAGGGGAAACTCGGTAACTTTTTGCAGCAAGGAAATTAAGTAGAGTGGCTGTGTACTGCCGGGAGTCCTCCAGAGAGGGGCTGCAGAGGAGTATGTCATCTACGTACTGCAGGATGGTGCTGGTATCCAGGTCACAGGTTGATAGGTCACGAGCCAGGGCCTGCCCGAAGAGATGGGGACTATCTCTGAGCCCCTGGGGAAGGATGGTCCAGGTTAGCTGTTGTGACATATTAGTGTCGGGGTCCGTCCAGGTAAAGGCAAATAGGAAGTATGAGTCTGGGTGGAGAGGAATGGTAAAAAAGGAGTCTTTGAGATCGAGGACTGAAAAGTGGGTGGTATTTGGCGGGATGTGGGACAGGAGGGTATATGGGTTAGGTACAACCGGGTGGAGGGGAATAACTGCCTCATTAATAAGCCTGAGATCTTGGACGAGGCGATATGCTCCCGATGGCTTTCGGACAGGAAGGATAGGAGTATTGCAGGGAGAGTTGATAGGTATGAGGAGGCCCTGCCCTAGAAGGCAAGAGATGGTAGGTTTAAGGCTCCTGCGGTGAGTTTCTGAAATTGGAAACTGAGGCCGGGAAGGAAAGGAAGTAGGATCCTTTAGGCAGACAGTGACAGGAGGGTGGCGAATGGCTATAACTGGAGTTGAGGTATCCCATACGAGGGGATTGACAAGGTCTGGGGAGATGGGTGGCGTGGTAGGCGGGGTAGAGTTTTCAAGCAGAGGAAGGAGGAGCTGGGAGGACAGTCCTGGAGTCGTGGTTATCTGTAATGATGCCCCGAGGAGTTGTAAAATGTCTCTCCTGAGGAGAGGGACAGGGCAGGAGGGTATGACTAAGAAGGAGTGAGTAAAAGGAATGTTGTCAAGGCTGTAGTTCAGAGGAAGGATGTGGAGAGGGCAGGATGGGCTCCCATCTACCCCCATGACCGAGACCTGGAGGGGTGTGAGAGGACCAGAGTGTGATGGCAAAACAGAGTAGGTAGCCCCCATGTCCACAAGAAAGGAGATGGACTTACCCGCTACCTGCAGCATTTCCCTGGGCTCGGCAAGGGTGATAGGGGTCTCTGAGTCCAGGCCGTGTCAGTCGTTCATGAGGCCAAGGCCAGGGCCAGGGCCAGGGCCGCCGGGCTCAGAAAGTCCTCATTCTGGGTAGCAGATCCCCCACGTGGAGGCACCGAGGATGAGCCCTTGAGAGGACAGGCGTCCCTCCAATGGCCAAACTGCTTGCAGTCAGGACACCGCTTAGTTGGCTGCCGTGGGCATGGACACTGGCAGGCCCAATGTCCCTCCTTACCACATTTGAAGCAGGCTCCTGGCGGGGTCCCTTCCGGTGGCTCGGACTTAGGTTTGGTGCTCTGAGCGCCTTTATTCATCTGTTTGGCCAGCCTCAGGACTGCTACGATAGCCTGGGTCTGTAAGGCTACTGTCTGCTGCATGCGCATCTGGCGAGCGGCCTCAGCCTTTTCCTCTCTGTTATTGAAAACTTTAAAGGCCATATTCACCAGGTCTCAGATGGGGGTCTGGGGTCCATCCTCTGCCTTCCTAAGCTTTTTCCTAATGTCTGGGGCAGACTGAGAGATAAAATGAGTGGCCAGAACTGTCGCTCCTGCGTTGGAGGTAGGATCTAACCAAGTATGGAGAATCATGGCATCAGTGAGGCAGTTAAGAAATAGAGCTGGATTCTCTCTCCTCTGGCCCCTGGGTGACTTCCCTAAGTTTGTCATAATTTACAGCTTTCTGGGCAGCTTGCTGCATACCCGCGAGAAGGCGTTCAACCATCTGGTCCCGACACCTTCTGCCAGCCTGACCTGCCTGATAGTTCCAACCAGGGTCTACTTCAGGGACGGCATCGGCTCCAACCGGCATTAGGGGGTTGGTGTTATGTACCTGGTCAGCATGGGCCCTAGCGGCTGTCCAGATG